>SJYV01032831.1:1407733-1435972 GCA_006410875.1 Neotragus pygmaeus
CCATGGAAAAGAAAAGCAAAAAGGCAAAATGGCTGTCTGGGGAGGCCTTACAAATAGCTGTGAAAAGAAGAGAGGCGAAAACCAAAGGAGAAAAGGAAAGATATAAGCATCTGAATGCAGAGTTCCAAAGAATAAAAAGAAGATATAAGAAAGCCTTCTTCAGTGATCAATGCAAAGAAATAGAGGGAAACAACAGAATGGGAAAGACTAGAGATCTCTTCAGCAGTAAAGAATCTGCCTGCAATTTAGGAGTAGTGGGTTCAATCCCTGAGTCAGGAAAATCTCTTGGAGTAGGAAATGACAACTCACTGCAGTATTTTTGCTTAGAAAATCTCATTGACAGAGCAACCTGGTGGGCTACAGTCCAAAGAGTCACAAAATGTCAGACACGACTGGGTAGCTGAGCACACACAAAAGTTCTAAGTTCCTACGCCCTTCTGCCAATAAATGTCTTTCCATTTGTAAGTTCTTTGGTAAAACTATCTAAGATAAACAAACTAATTTTTAAACATCACACAACCACAGTTTCATCATCACACCCAACAAAATTAACATTAATCCCTTAATTTCACCTAATAGTCCATGTTTAGTTTTTCCCAGTTGTCTCAAAATGTCTTTTCATAGTTGGTTTATTTAAATACAATGTCTTGTATTATTTTTAATACTCCAGTTCAAATAAAATGTCAAAGCTTGTTAGCAGAGCTAGGACCAGGAGGGGGACTGACCCATCACTGCAAGAGGCAATGAGAAAGCAATTAGCGGGAAGGGCTAAGTGGGTCTTATGCTTGTTCTGGGAGCTTTGGGTTCTCCTTCAGTTCCCTCTTTTGATACCATAACTATTAAAATATAAACTGAGGCATATTGCAATTTTTGAGTTTTTTTAGCATTTGTATACGTGTATCTGTATTGGGTCCAAAAATCATCAAGCAGAATTGAACTGGGTCCAATATAGTTGGACTCTATAAAGGATTAGACAGAGTCCAACTTAGAAACCAGACTGTGTCTAGTCAGACTGGATCTGACTTACACTGAGCCCAGTGTGAGGTCTCACATGGATAAAATTTTGGTTTAAGAATGAACAGAGAAGGTGATTCTTACCAAAGATTAGCTTGAATTACAATGGCCTCAGTGGATAACTTTTAACCTTTATACGTTTATCCATTTTTGAGATGCCCTAGAGAAAAATGATTCTCAGTCAATAACTCAGCATAAATAATAGATAGCAAATTATTTTTCATCCTTTACAGTTTGCTAACCAGGATGAAACCTGCTGGGATACCCTATTTTCTCTGGTGCTTATAGACAGAATTCTGGGAAAACTGGCAGAAACCACCAAAAGGCAAGAATGGTTACCAAAGTCAACTTTCTCAGATGTCAATCTGTGCTGCCTGATTGAGATAAAAATGTAAAACTTCAGTTATAGTCCATTCGTTTCCAAATTCAGGTTGANGAATTCTGGGAAAACTGGCAGAAACCACCAAAAGGCAAGAATGGTTACCAAAGTCAACTTTCCCAGATGTCAATCTGTGCTGCCTGATTGAGATAAAAATGTAAAACTTCAGTTATAGTCCATTCGTTTCCAAATTCAGGTTGAGAAGGGAAAAAATGTAAACATTAGATATTTGAATTTTGAGTTGCTTTATTGTACCTTTTGGTCATTGATTCTTTCTCTCCAAATGATATCTATGATCTTTTTCACCTCATTTTGTGTCCTGAGAATATGACTTCATAACCATAAGGTGGAGTGCCAAAAAGATGGCTGGACAGAAATGTGGGTTGTATCCGATTTATAGTTAGATATGACTGTGCATGGGAAATAGATGAGGAAATAGTGGAGACAGTGTAAGACTGCATTTTTTGGACTCCAAAATCACTGCATGTAGCCATGAAATTAAAGGACGCTTACTCCTGGGAAGGAAAGTTATAGCATATTGAAAAGCAGAGACATTACTTTGCCAGCAAAGGACCATCTAGTCAAGGCTATGGTTTTTCCAGTGGTCATGTATGGATGTGCGAGCTGGACTGTGAAGAAACCTGAGAGCAGAATAGTTGATGTTTTTTAATTGTGGTGTTGGAGAAGACTCTTGAGAGTCCCTTGGACTACAAGGAGATCCAACCAGTCCATTCTAAAGGAGATCAGTCCTGGGTGTTCTTTGGAAGGAATGATGCTAAAGCTGAAACTTCAGTACTTTGGCCACCTCACATGAAGAGTTGACTCACTGGAAAAGACNGGTGATAAGATATTTAAGAGGTTGGAGGCATCACTATTGGCTAAAAATGTTAGCAATGGTTGTATCTGGGTAATGGATTTATAGGTGATCATTACTGGGCCCACAGAAACCCCTCATTTTACAAGTAAGAAAGCAGACACTGAGAAGTTAAGTAATAGAGCCCAAGGCGCTGGGGTCAGAATTCAGGCCTCATACTCTTGTCTGGAAAATCCTATGGACAGAGGAGCCTGGTAGGCTGCAGTCCATGGGATCGCTAAGAGTCGGACATGACTGAGCTACTTCACTTTGACTTTTCACTTTCATGCATTGGAGAAGGAAATGGCAACCCACTCCAGTATTCTTGCCTAGAGAATCCCAGGGATGGGGGAGCCTGGTGGTCTGCCGTCTATGGGGTTGCACAGAGTGGGACAAGACTGAAGCGACTTAGCAGCAGCAGCAGCATTCAGGCCAAAAGTCTTTCTTTGTATCACACTGCTTTTCACTTTAACTTTCTAACTGGAGGTTTTCAGATCACCAATGAAATTCAGCCTATTCTAAACACTAGGTCTTAACTATCCTCAAAACAATAAAATTACTCTCCCAAACTCCCAACATTACATTTAAATTTTTTCTAATGTTAAGGACTGCAAGTTGCCCTAAAAACGAATGGGTGGCACATGCAATCCCAAATTCTTTGAATGTCATGAATCTGAATTTTGTATGCATGCTTGCAACACAATGTGTTTTTACTATTTTATTTCTGTTTCATGTCATATTAAAGCTCTTAGCATGCTTCCAAAAAGGGGGGGGGGGACATATGTATTAAATAAGAAAAAGCTGCCATGTAGATCACAGATGGTACTACATTTTTGGCAGAAAAGAAGTTTAACAAGGCGTCCTACTTATTTACTTGGAAAACTAATATGTATGAATGTTCACGTTAAGCAGTAAGAATTAATCACCATTTTACAATAATCCATTTTTTCCAATCAAAGTGCCCTATTTCCACAATATAACAGTAGGGAAAGGGAGTCAAATGTGATTGTAAACAAACCCCTAAAAAGAAAGTCCACGACTGTAATAAAAGAATGAAGCAAGAAGAAACAGCTAGCATTGTATAGTAACTATGTTGCTTGTCATTTGTTGATAAAAATCAATAACAAGAGGTAATGACTGTGTAGTCGGAGCACATGTGTTTTTAATATGATATGGATAGTCACTGTCTGCGTCAGTTATGCTGTAGAAACAGGAGGTAAGAGTTTATCAAATTTTGGATTTGTCTGACTCACAGGGCCCACCCATATGTGAAGTCTATGATGCCAGAGAATAAACATAGATAAAGAATGAGTATTTCTCTGGAATATCAGGTTTTTATTTTGTGGTAAATACGGCCTTTAAGACAAACAGAGATGCTCTACATTCTCAGGTTTAACATTTAAAAATGGAACTTCCAATTAGTTGATCACCGATATCATGCTGGAAGAAAAAAATGATTTGTCTTCTGTGATGCTGTATGTACGTTAAATAATTTTGTGTTTGAGCAACAAACTGAAAACAGAACATTTGACAACTACATGGCACGCTTGCACTCCAGAAGATTCCAACCTGGAAAAATTCTTTCCACAACCCAGAACTAGGCTGGGTGAGATCCCACCCTCCTGTTTTTCAGATTTACATATCATCTGAAGTAAGATGATATGTATATTGATAAATATAAATATCTATCTCTCACTTCAAAATGTTTTCATTTCTAAGTCATAAATCATTCTTCACCCAGAATCAGAATATACACATTTTCTTTCTCCCCCAGGCTTAATAAAAACTACTATTTTCAACAGTAATTATGGATGAAGTGTTATATAGCTATTATCTGAATCAGTCCTCAAACCAATAATGTAGAAATTATTGGAAATTATATTTTACAGAAATTGAAACTGAGGTACAGAGAGTTAAGGAACTTACTGAAGGTAAGTTTACTTACTTTAGAAGCTTATCTAATTGTTATCAGACTTGAACCAACTACTATCAAAATCCAGAGCTCGTCACCTGTTTCCACACTTTTTGCCTTTGTAAACTGTTGGGGTTTTCTAGAGGCCTAGAAATTAACCAGAGGTTAATTTGATGATTCAGTTTTTTCTTTCCAGAAAATTGACATTTAAACATGTTAGGGGATGGAGGGATCTTTGTCAGCTATCAACTCTGCCTGAAACCAGTTTAGTTTATGTTAATGAAAGGAGTCTAGAGATAGACTATAAATAACAATAATAATGCTGTTGTTTGCATTTGTATAACACAAATTATGTGGGGGATTCCAAGCCATTAGCACCTGCTTATTTGAACAGACAGCCTCAGACCATCTTCAGTAAGAGCAACCTGCCCTTCCGGAATGGTTGGCTCATCTGAAACTCTTTCCAAAGCTCTCCTAAACCTGAATAGGCATCAAACCAAATTCAACAGCTCTCTTGAGCTCTATCCCCGACAAAGAAAGTGGTTACAACTGGATTTTGATCGAAAAGTCATTCCACATATTGAAGCAGGAGGTAGATGAGCCCCTCACAGGGTAAAGCAACTGGAGATGCCTTTTCTGGTCAAAACTCCAAGATGAGAAGAGCAGGACTATTAGGGGAGGAGGAAGGGCCCTGCCCAGACCACACATTTCTTATTCTTGAGGTCAGGAGACCTCCCTAACTACACATGTGCAGAAAGATTCTTTGGAGGTCAAAGGGAAGTGATGCTAAGTAATGCCAGGCTACCCACAGGCATCTTTGGTAAAATCTATCTTGGCTAAGAGATGTGTGTGCGCAGCTGGGAGGATCCTGACGTATACCAAATATAGAATGTGTACCAAGCAAATCAAAATGACTGGACAAAGAAAACCCAGAAGAAATACCCCATAAAACTAAATCAAACTGCCACAGGGGCACAACTTAGCTACACTCTCTCCCTGAGTCCACCTGTATGTCTATCCACACATACTGTACTTTTTTCCTGTTAATAGATACTTGTTTTGTTACTTTCCGTCTCTGTGGAAATCCTTTTCCGCAAAGCTGAAGGGCCAGGGCCCTTGTCACCGACCCCTGGTCTAGTAGCTAGGATGTGTGCTTTCTCGACCCAGCCAGGTCTCTGGCTGGGAACCCAAGCCCCGCTCCAAGTCGTTGCGGGCCCGAGGCCACCAGAGATCAGGAAGAGCTTCAGAAGCTTGGACTTAGTTTAGAACAAGTGAGCGTGTACTCTGCAGTTCAAATAGAGGACCTTATTCCCGTACTATTTAATCCAGCTCTGTTTGCTGAACGCACTGGGGACCGATCAGAGCCACAACATTCACTTACATGAGACAGTAGACAAAATTAAGAGCAAAAAAACAAAACGCTTGTGTTCCTCTTGACCTCAAAATGAATTAGAAAGTGCCCTCTCCTCTCCGCCATCAAGTGAGCATAAAGTATCAGGAATATTTGTAAAGCACCTATAGAAAAACTTACTTTGGAAGTGGGATGGGATCCTCTCTTAATGCCCCCAGTTTTCATCAAGAAAGCATGAGTGGAACCCTGTCTTCACAGAGAAGTGTCTGCCACCTCCTCAACTCACAGATTGCAGCCTGGCATTAGTCAGAAGAGCTTATCTGTGGCTACCTTCCCTTCAGCCAATTTAGATTACCAATGAACCACAGAAGGAAAATCACCCCTCCGTGCTCTCCCATTTCCAGGAGAGATCCTAGTTTTCATTAGCTGATGCATCCAGTTGTGAGAGTCAGAAGATGTTGAAGATTAATGCAACTTTTATATGATTATTGAGTAAAGTCAGTATGATCATCCAAATATATAATCTCTTTTCTTGAAAAGCTGTATATTTGATGTTTTGCTTTTCATGGTAGGCACAGACCCTCAAGGCCTAGGGAAGTAGGGTGGAGAAAGGAGTAGGATGCCTCCACCTGGATGAGAGAGCAAATCACATGTGTGCCTTGCTCATCTCTGCCGAGGCTAGTACGAGTAGAAAGCTATGGACAGAGAAAGAGAAATATCATATGTCATCCCTTATATGCAGAATCTAAGAAGAAAGGATACAAATTAACTTTTTAGCAAAACAGAAATAGAAGAAAAGACAATCTACTCCAGTATTCTTGCCTGGGAAATCCCGTGGACAGAGGAGTCTAGCTGGCTACCAATCCATGGGACCTCAAAGAGTCAGATACAACTTAGTGACTAAACAACAACAACAACATTAAGAATCTAAGAAGAAATGAGACAAATGAATTTATTTACAAAACAGAAACAGACTCATAAACTTAGAGAAAAACACTTATGATTGCCAGCAGGGAAGAATAAGGGGGAAGGGTAGTTAGAGAGTTTGGGATTACAGGTACACAATGCTATATTTAAAATGGACTTACTGTATAGCACATGGAACTGTGCTCAATGTTATGTGGCAGCCTGGATGGGAAGAGAGTTTGGGAGAGAATGAATACATGTATATGTATGGCTGAGTCCCTTAGTTGCTCACCTGAAATTATCATAGCATTGTTAATCGGCTATGTGCTGAGTCACTCAGTCATGTCCGACTCTTTGGGACCCCATCAGAGAAGGCAATGGTACCCCACTCCAGTACTCTTGCCTGGAAAATCCCATGGACAGAGGAGCCTGGTGGGCTGCAGTCCATGGGGTCGCTAAAAGTCGGACACGACTAAGCGACTTCTCTTTCACTTTTCACTTTCACGCATTGGAGAAGGAAATGGCAACCCACTCCAATGTTCTTGCCTGGAGAATCCCTGGGACGAGGGAGCCTGGTGGGCTGCTGTCTATGGGGCCGCACAGAGTCGGACACGACTGAAGCGACTTAGCAGTAGCAGCAGCAGTCTATAATCCAGCAGGCTCCTCTGGCCATGGGGATTCTCCAGGCAAGAATACTGGAATGGGTTCCCACACCCTCCTCCAGGGGATCTTCCCAACCCAGGGATGAACCCAGGTCTCCCACATTGCAGGCGAATTCTTTACCTTCTGAGCCACCAGGTATAATTGGCTATATCCCAATACAAATAAAAAGTTTAAAATATAAAAAGATTTGTTAAAAACGTTAAAAAATTTTTTTTTCTTAAAGCTGTGGAAACCCAGTGACTCTCATAGACCACGGTAACTGTTTTAGCAAATATGCGGTGCTGTTGGTCCTACCCTGCAAAATATGATAAAATGAAATCACCAATGGACTGTCCAAGAAAAGCAGCAAAGCACAATCACCTAAAGTTCTTTTACTAAGTAGTGTTCAATTTATTCTGCATTTTGAATTTTTATCTTGGTATTACTTGCCACCTACATACCTCAAAGAGGTATTGTAAGGATTAAAATAACATCTTAAAGTGCTTTGAAACAGGGATGAAATGTTTGTTTTTTGACATGGTACAACCTCGTGGGTAGGTTTTTGTTACTAGACAAATGACTTCGGCTTAGGTAAACACATGATTTCTAAATCATTGATATTTGTTCTAAATCCTGCTATGGCTCCTTCATGTTTCAAGTGTTAAGGTACATTGGTTGCCCAAATCCAACTGATTCTTTGTAAATTAAGAGATAGTATGTATAACATCCATGGAATGTCATAGCAAGAATTTAGGGAAAGCCTCAAATCTCAAGGGTTTTCATTACTTCTCCATTCCCTGCAGCTGAGTATTAAAAGGAAAAATTCGTAGAAATGACTTGAGAATTTTGAACCTCTGATGTACCTTTTTATATAGCCTGATATACCAAAACATTGCTATAAAGGTTTTAAAAATCCTCTTACATTATTCTTGATAGTCTCAGCAGGCAATTAAAAAGTGGTTAAAAATAAAGTTAGCTGACTCATTTTGGTAGATTAGCTGATGATGATATTGACAGCTCCGTTTAACAGATAATGTTATCACAGAAAACAGCACAACTTCAACAATAGAGCAAATTTTTCTAAAACAATTGCAGGAGAGAATTGATACAATATATTCCTAGTTTTCTGCAGTTCTTTTAGGGAGTGAAATTCTTAAAAACTAAACCCACTCAAACACCACAATGTATTTTATAAGAGTTAGATGTTGTCTCTAAGAAGCATAAAAGCTGGAGATGAGTGACTTTCTCATGGAAACAAAACAGTCCTAAAAAATTAGCTCTCTTTCAAAAAAAGAAAAACATACAGAACAATAACAGCAAAAAGTATTCTACTTAAAGGGAATTGGAATAAAATGGCTTTTGAATAAAGAATCTTTTTTCCTAGATGTGATTTTTTTAAAAAAAAAAGACTATTAAAACACTAATTTAGGAAAAGGACAGTAGCTTAATTTTAATGTTCAGTTTTAAAATTAAAAAGAATTCACGTCTGTTCATGTAGACAAATTATTTCTAACAAGAAACACCACCTGTATTATCAGATTCTGCAGTTATTCCTAGATTAGTTATTCTTGGCAATGGTACCATAAAACTATGTCTCAGCCTCTGGTTTGTGTGCACACACACACACCCCCACACCCACAGGAGCACACGTTCATGTTCCTATGTATACACACCAGAATTCTATTAAAAGATTGTAAATGGCACCTTATTTTCACAGCCCAATTAAAACATACAACAAATTTATTCACCAATAAACAAAAATTGACGAGAACCATAGAAACCTCTTAAATTGGAAATCAGGAGGACCTGCCTGAAATTAAGAAACAAAAGAAGCTGCTAAAATTACACAGTGAAGGTGAGAATTTGTAATGTAAACGTTAACCCTGAACACCTTATAGAGGTGTGAAAGTTTTTATTAGCAACGTTGCTGATGAATTCTTGAACTGGTCATAACAGAAAAATTACTTTTAAGTGGGTCGTGATGAAAAAATTATTTGGTGGTCATAATGGCTAACGTGGGGCTTCCCAGATGCCCTAATGGTAAAGAATCTGGCTGCCGACGCAGGAGACACAAGAGACATGGGTTCGATCCCTGAGTCGGGAAGATGCCCTGAAGAGCCCTGAAGCAGGAGATGGCCACCCACTCCAGTATTCTCACCTGGAGAATTCCACGGACAGAGGAGCCCAGTGGCTACAGTCCATGGGGTCACAAAGAGTCAGACATGACTGAGCAACTGAGCGCACACACACACACACACACACACACAGCCCTAGAAAACTAACCCACTGACTAAAGGATCAGTTACGTTTTTCTAAAAGTTAGTATAGACTTTTAACATTCCACTGGGGGACTAAAGGGCCTTAACCCAAAAATGCAGTTAAACAAATAAAAGCCNCACACACACACACACACACACACAGCCCTAGAAAACTAACCCACTGACTAAAGGATCAGTTACGTTTTTCTAAAAGTTAGTATAGACTTTTAACATTCCACTGGGGGACTAAAGGGCCTTAACCCAAAAATGCAGTTAAACAAATAAAAGCCCTAACTTGAGAGTGAAGTCTGAACCAAATCCATGCTAGTAACAAATGGTTTATGAGCAAGCAGCAGGGTCAGCATTAGAGGAAAACACACACTAGAACTTACTCTGTTCCAAGCACTGAACCATATAAACTTATTTCACCTCCACAAACCCTGTGGGGGAGGTACTCTTTGACAGGAGGGGGGTCTGGGACCAGGGAGATTGAGTCACTTCTACAAAGTCACCTAGCTAACAAGGACACCTGCCCAACCAGTTGCTCTGAACCAGTAATCCAAGTGGTTTCTTTAGTTTGCAGATCTCATACCTATTGCCACTCTGCCACGAACCCAATAACCGGCAAGGAAAAGTGGGAGAAGTTTAAAGAAACTACATTCAAATTCAAACACGAGTTTGAAACAGTGGTGCTTTTCAACTGTGGCGCTGGAGAAGACGCTTCCGAGTCCCTTAGACAGCAAGGAGATCAAACCAGTCAAGCCTAAAGGAAATCAACTCTATTCGTTGGATGGACTGATGCTGAAGGTGAAGTTCCAAAACTTTGCCCACCTGATGCAAAGAACTGACGCACTGGAAAAGACCCTGATGCTGGGAAAGATTGAATGCAGGAGAAGGGGGCGACAGAGGATGAGATGGTTGGATGGCATCACTGACTGGATCGACATGAGTTTGAGCAAGCTCTGGGAGATGGTGAAGGACAGGGAAGCCTGGCGTGCTGCAGTCCATGTCACAAAGAGTTGGACATGACTGAGCGACTCAACAGCAACTCCTTACTCCTCCAGGCAGTTCCTTATCTGAGTAATAGGAATGAAAACACTTACTGCTGTAGGGCTCCTCTGAGGTAATTATATAAAAGTACCTGCAGGTGGGATGAGCGCCAGGCATTGCAGATGCGTTTACAAGGTCTGAGATTCTTTTTAAAGATATTCAGAGGGGCTGTCTGTTGAGTGGAAGTCCAGCATCCAGCACGGTTTTAGTTCCACCAAAGACTTAAATCCCCTTCCAGTTAGTCTCATGTCTGTAGTGCAGGAGGGCTCAACCGTGACCGCCCGCACAAGTCCCTCACTCCTTGCTTTCAGTAAACTGTCCAGTGGACAAGTAAGAACGGGAGGGAAAGAGAGGTCCTCCCTGTCTTCGTCACCCCAGAGGTCTTCTCTCCCTCCTCCACTAGGATGCTGGAGAGCCCTTAGAGGTATCACATTTAGGGATGTGGATGAAAAGCATTTGTGCAAGGGGGCTCACTGAAAGAAAGGGAAGGCCAGCCTATTGAATCGGGCAAGGATAGACCAGACCCTGCACGCGTGTGTAGTCGCTAAGTTGTGTCCAGTCCTTTGCAACCCTACGGACTGTAGCCTGCCCGGCTCCTCTGTCCATGGGATTTCCCAGGCAAGAATACTGGAGTGGGTTGATATTTCCTCCTCCAGGGCATCTTCTGGACCCAGGAATCAAATCCACGTCTCTTATGTCTCCTGCATTGGCAGGCGGGTTCTTTACAACTCAGCCGCCTGGGAAGCCCGGGAAAACCCCATGGACAGAGGAGCCTGGAGGGCTACAGTCCATGGGGTCTCAAAGAGTCAGACATGATCAGTCTGACTCTGTCGCACATGGACCAGAGCCTATGGCAGTCCCCTCAGGAGCCTACAGAACCGCAAGAAGCTGCTCACACCCAGATAAAGACCATTCGAGCTCCCAGCGCCCCCGAACCCCTCCAGGTCCACGAGGCTGCAGGCATCCTTCTGCCGAACCAGCCTTCCCTGGAGCCGGCCTCCCACGTCGCCGCTGGATCCAGTCTGCCCAGATTGTAAACACTGGCTGTCCTGATAACCTCTGTGCAGGCTGCCTGCAGCCTGGGCCTCTTGGAATCACTACTGTTAAGCTGAGCTGTCAGTCAGTCGCCCTCCTCTCTCAGACTTGTTCTCATTCCCATTGTCCAGGCTTCTGCCGTCCACCTGTTTGGGTCGATGACAACATGTCATTGATTCCCTTTCTGGACTAATGTTAGCCTCTCGTCGGGGAGAGAAACAATCTTTGGAGAACTCGCTTTTGAAATCCACACTCCCCACACACGCTGGCATTCCTCTCCGCTCACGTTACTGCAGCTGCTCCCGTGTCTGGATCTAAACTCTCATCTTGTGTCTGGTGCAGCTGAACTACCTTGTCCCGGGAGTTTTCGACATCTCGGCGGGGACAGAGAGCAAGCCTACCCCACTGGAGACTAGCTGGGCTGGGCCCTGTATTTGATAACAATCTCAACGTATTCAGTGCCGTAGGAATTTCTCTCCCCTGTGCTCCTAGTTTCTTTCCACACTGCTACAATTTGCAAAACAAACAACCAGAATGCCACAGGCCAGGCTAAATTCAGGGCACATTCTCTAGCTCTGCGGCATAGCCAAAGAGACATGCATGGGCTTGCTTTTCCCTCTCATGGAAATAAACACTCCTAGAAGCTTAGCACTCACTTGTTTAGGACCAGATGTTCCTTCACCTCGTGGTGTTGGTGGTTTCTGACAGTAAAGAGCAGGTCGCTCCAGGTCCAGGCTGACCAGGTCAGGGTGGTACCGACACCCAAGAGTGTCATCTGGCCATTCCCCACCATACACTCTTGCCATAATTCAAGTGGCCTGCCAAAGGGCCCAAGGCCAAACTACCATCTACCTGAAAGTTATTACAACCTAGGATTTTAAAAAAATATTTAATAGATTTTTTTAAGATTTTTTTTTCCCCTGTGGGTCACTTTTTAAACAGTCTTTATTGCATGTGTGACAACATTGCTTCTATGTTTTTTTGTTGTTGTTTTGGGTCATGAGGCATGTGGGATCCCAGCTCCCTGACAAGGGATCAAACTCGAAGCCCCTGTATTGAAAGGCGAAGACTCAACCAGTAGACCACCAAGGAAGTCCCAATCCAGGATTTTAAGGTTATGTATTCTAGACCCTGAACTGGAAGGACTGATACTGAAGCTCCAATACTTTGGCCACCTGATGTGAAGAACTGACTCACTGGAAAAGACCCTGATGCTGAGAAAGATTGAGGGCAAGAGGAGAAGGGGATGACAGAGGATGAGATGGTCGGATGGCATCACAGACTNACTTTGGCCACCTGATGTGAAGAACTGACTCACTGGAAAAGACCCTGATGCTGAGAAAGATTGAGGGCAAGAGGAGAAGGGGATGACAGAGGATGAGATGGTCGGATGGCATCACAGACTGGATGAACAGGAGTGTGAGCAAGCTCCGGGAGTTGTTGATGGACAGGGGATCCTCTAGCGCTGTAGTTCATGGGATTGCAAAGAGTCAGACATGACTGGTTGACTGAACAACAAGACCACCACAGGATACAGTAGACTACGTACAGCTGAGTCTTGCCATTTCTTTCCATCTGAGGGATCCCCATACGTAATTGTCCTCAGTCATCACGGGGTGTCAGAGAGCCAGCATGAAGTATTGTGTCCACAGTTTCACTGATTCCAAACATATTAATCACAGCTGTCACATTAGTTTTTACACAGAAAAGGATTCTCTCTGCAAGCTTACCTAAGAAAATTTGCTAGCTAGCTTTGATATTCTAATTGAACTGTGTCTCTCCCTTGCCATTGCCCTCCATCATTTCTGATTAACCTATGGAGCTGAAGTTGCCAAACGTGATTTTTTAAACGACATTTAACGGTAATGTTTTAGTGCCCCCTACTGGTATGTGACATTTGTAGTCCATTTGCAAAAAAAAAAAGCTCACATCTTTTTAAAGTAATAAATTCATAAATAGAAAAATAAGTCTTTTTGAGCCTTTAAAAATTGCTTAATTTTTATATTATATTAGTTAAAAGCAGTATAAATACTCCACCATTTTTGTTGTTGTTCATTATACAGACATATTTTAACATTAAGTGTCTTATTTACATCTTTCTCTGTATCTAATTTTTAGTTTGGGTGGAAAAAAACTATTTTAGAAAATGGCTCCTTTTTATTTAATTAGAAAGCATACTCATTAAGAGAGAATTTCCCTTACATCTTCACACCTTCTCTGAGGCTGCTTATTAGTCTAAAATAGAACTTTTGTTTCACTTCAGAAAAAGGGAGGAAGTAGGCTTTGGTAAGTAGGTTTTATTTTTTAAGAAATATTTATTTGGCTTCACCGGGATCAGGGGATGGATCAATCTTCAAAGGAAACTGATGCTTTGGATTTTCATGAAAAGTGACACTAGTTACGGAGGCAGTCCATCCTAAAGAAGATCAGTCCTGAGTGCTCATTGGAAGGACTGATGCTGAAGCTGAAACTCCAATGCTTTGGTCACCTGATGTGAAGAACTGACTCATNCATCGAGACCTTCAGAAATCTCAGGGTTAAGGGGAGAGAAAATGCCAAAGGGAGAAAATGAGTCTCGTGTATGGGTAGAGAGGCCCCGGCTTAGCTCTGCCGCTCAGGGTTCAATTGGCAAGGGAGGCGTGAATGTCCTGTGCTTTCAAGTTACTCATGAACAGACCTTAAGCCTGCAGAAGAAAACCTGACCAAATACATCTCCCCTGCAGCCTACAAGTTCAGCACAAGAATCTATTATTGTTTCAATAACAAAATTTAAAAGAGAAACCCTCTCTGTTATTATACCTCGAGGTAGATAAACTTTACCTTTCAATAACAGACAAGAGTTAGGAAGCAGTATTTCGAGCATATGGGAAAATGCAGTTTACACACGAGGGTAGTTAATCATTTAGATTCTCATTGCTTGTACACTTTGCACTTGCATGTGATTTCTACTCATTTACCTGGCCACCCTCTACCTGCCTTTCTGAAGTTCAACATTTGAGTAACATAACAACTGGGAATGGTGGAAACAGCAAACTGCATTTTCCAAAGATGGCAGCAATTATAATTGCAGCTCACACGCTCTTCTGCAATCTGACCTTGCCACCATTCCCCCCACTGAAAGGTAGAGCTAATTACCTTCCCTCTGAATCTGAGCTGAACTTATGACTTGCTTAGAACTAACAGAATGTTGAGAAAGTGAGGCTGGGTGCCTTCTACAGCTGGGTCAGAAAAGTCCATGCAGCTTTTACTTGGTTCTCTCTGGGCACGTGCTCTGGGACAAGCCAGCCACCATGTAAGAAATCTGACAACANGGCTTTAAGTAGCATAAGAATTAAATGTATTAAAATAGGGTTTAAAAAACATTTGCTTCATAACTGAACAGCTCAAATGAAATGAATATATTTGTATCTAGGTTTGTGCCGTCGCCTCAGTTGTGTCCGACTCTTTGCAACCCCATGGACTGTAGCCGGCCAGGGACTCTCCAGGCAAGAACACTGGAGTGGGTTGCCATTTCCTACACCAGGGGATCTTCCTGACCCAGGGATCAAACCAGCATCTCTTATTTTTCCTGTTTTAGCAAGAGGGTTCTTTAGACTAGTGCCACCTGGGAAGCTCTGGAGGCTGTTTAAATATATGTTATTCTGAGGTTTGAAGATACTCAAATATGTTCTAACTGTTTCAGTTCAGTGCTTCACAGAAGAATTTGAGGTCTTTGATGAAGTCCTACATTTAAAACATTAGTCACTTCATTTAGCATAGGCGTTTTAGAAGGTTAAAGGTCATTTTTGGCAAATAGATATTGGTTTAGACTTGCCCTTTGGACAGTTTTGCCCCTTATCAACCTTCCATCAGGGTATTTTCTCCTTTTGTGGAATATGGTTTTATGTTTTGGGGTTGCATTTTCTTGTATTTTTAAACTTTTTTCTGAAAAAAATTTTGGACTTACTAGTAAATTCTCATCTTAATTAGAATTAGTTACGATCTACTTTTTAAAGCAGATAAAGCATTTGAGTATTTCTTTTTAATTATTTTATATTAATTGAAATATAGTTTATTTATAGTAGTATCTAAGGAGTATATTTGTAAAAAAAAGTAATTTTAGTTTTTCTCCCTTCATGAATCACAGCCTTTTCTTTGCAGAGGGGCTTGGATAAGTGAAGTGATTGAAGCTATGGGTGATGTCACGCATAGCCACCCAGGATAGACGGATTGTAGTGAAGAGTTCTGACAATATGTGGTCCATTGGAGGAGGAAATGGCAACCCGCTCCAGTATTCTTGCCTGGAGAACCCCAGGAACAGTATGAAAAGTCAAAAAGATATGGCAGAAAGATGAGCCTTTCAGGTTGGAAGGAGTCCAGTATGCTCCTAGGGAAGAGCAGAGGGCAGCTACTAATGGCTCCAGAAAGAAGGAAGCGGCTGGGCCACAGCAGAAAGGATGCTCAGCTATGAATGTATCTGGTGGTGAAAGTAAAGTCCAATGCTGTAAAGATCAGTATTTCATAGGAACCTGGAATGTTAGATCCGTGAATCAAGGTAAATTTGAGGTGGTCAGTCAGGAAATGGCAAGATTGAACATTGATATCTTAGAAATTAGTGACATCTTAGAAATCAGTGAACCAAAATGGACAGGAATGGCAAAGTTAATTCAGATGGCCATTATATCTATTATTGTGGGCAAGAATCCAGTAGAAGAAATGGAGTACCCCTCATGGTCAACAAAAAAGTTTGAAATACAGTATTTGGGTGCAACCTCAAAAATGACAGAATGATCTCAGTTTATTTCTAAGTCAGTTCAGTTGCTCAGTTGTGTCTTACTCTTTGCAACCCCATGGACTGCAGCATGCCAGGCTTCCCTGTCCATCAGCAACTCCCAGAGCTTACTCAAACTCATGTCCATCGCGTCGGTGATGCCATCCAACCATCTCATCCTCTGTCGTGCCCTTCTCCTCCCGTCTCCAATCTTTCCCTGCATCAGGGTCTTTTCCAATGAGTTGGTTCTTTACATCAGGTGGCCAAAGTATTGGAGTTTCAGCTTCAGCATCAGTCCTTCCAGTGAATATTCAGGAGTGATTTCCTTTAGGATTGACAGGTTGGATGTCCTTGTAGTCCAAGGGACTCTCAAGAGTCTTCTTCAACACCCCAGTGCAAAAGCATCAATTCTTCAGTGTTTAGCTTTCTTTATACTTGTTTTATACTTAATGGAACTTGTTTTTCCATTAAACATCGCAGTAATCCAAGTCTGTGCCCCCAACACTGATGCTGAAGAAGCTGATGTTGACCAGTTCTATGAAGACCTACAAGACCTTCTAGAACTAACACCAAGAAAAAGATGTCCTTTTCATTATAGGGGACTGAAGTGCAAAAGTAGCAAGTCAAGAGAGAGATACCTGGAATAACAGGCAAGTTTAGCCTTGGAGTACAAAATGAAGCAGGGCAAAGGCTAACAGTTTTGCCAAGAGAACACGCTGATCATAGCAAACACCCTTTTCCAACAACCCAAGAGATGGCTCTACATGTGAGCATCACCAGATGGTCAATACTGAAATCAGATTGATTTTGTTCTTTGCAGCCGATGATGGAGAACCTCTATACATTCAACAAAATAAGACCTGGAGCTGACGGTGGCTCAGCAGCAATGTAGATGCAACTAGAGATGATGATACTAAGGAAATGTCAGAAAGAGAAAGACAGACACCATATGATACCACTTATATGTAGAATCTAAAATAGGAGAAGGATGAACTTACCTGCAAAGCAGAAACAGACTCACATAGAGAACAGACTTGTGGTTGCTAAGGGGGAGGAGGTTGGGAAGGATGGACTGGGAGTCTGGGGTTAACAGATGCAAACTAGTCTATGTGGGATGGATAAACAACAGGGTCCTGCTGCACAGCACAGGGAACTGTATTCAGCATCCTGTGATAAACTATAAATGGAGAAGAGAATAAGAAAAGAGAATGAATGTGTATCTATAGCTGAGTCAGCAGAAATTAACACAGTATTATAAATCAACTACAATTTAAAAAAATGAAAAAAACGTGGAGTCAGGATACCTGCAATTATCCAGATTTTGCTCTTTGCTTGCTATGGAGCCTTGAACACATCATTTAACCTTTTTTCGGTGTAGTGTGTTTGGTGAGTAGATTGTATTAGGTTAACCTCTAATGTTCCTTCCTGCTTTAGCATTGCAGTGATTCCATATTTCAGAACGGGGTTTACAAATCATGGCGCTGGTGGTAAACAACCTGTCTGCCTATGCAGGTTAGATGTAAGAGCTGAAGGTTCGATCCCTGGGCCAGGAAGATCTCCTGGAGGAGGGCGTGGCAACCCACTCCAGTATTCTTGCCTGAAGAATCCCATGGACAGAGGAGCCTGGCAGCGTCACACAAGAGTCGGACACAGCTGAAGTGACTTAGCACACACAGGTTCTTAAAAGATAGGAAAACAGAATTTTTTAAACATAGGATACACAAACTTTTACCCATCATCAAACAAGAAACCCCTTAAGAATTAAGATGTTTAGAATGGAATGTATAATGAATAACTGACATTATGATCTCAGTGTATTACTAATGAAATGCCATGATGTCTGGTGGGGCTGATCTTGTACAGAAATATGATATTAATGTAATACCTAAAATGTGCTCATTTAGCTGTTTACTAAAAGTACAGGTTGTCGTTCTTTTATTTTCTCTAACCTAACATAGTAAGTGCTCTTGGGAGGCAAACATATGCTATAAGAAAGTGAAGTAATACTGATCAGTAAGCATGTCGTGTTTACAGTTCCTAAAAGTTTGCAAAATTTAAATGGTTCATGGAATTTCTAATGTGAAAGTGAAGCAGAGAATAGATTTTTAAGAGTCTCTTTTAGTTAAAACTCTCTTTAAAATATGACTTCTTTTTGGTGTTTTTAAAAACATTTGTTTATTTGTTTGCTTTTGACTCTGCTGGGTGGGTCTTTGCTGCTGGGAGCAGACTGGTGGCAGGGAGCGGGGTTACTCCCGAGTTGCTTGCCTGGGCTTTTCACCGGGGTGGCTTCTCAGGTTGCAGAGCGTGGCCTGTAGGGTGCGTGGGCCTCAGCGTTCGCGGCCCGTGGCCTCGAGTGCAGGCGCAGTTGTGTGGGTGGTGGAGCTGCGCCGTGGCGTGTGTGATCTTCCTGGAGTTCCTCACACTGCAAGGCAGACTCTTAACCACTGGATCACCGGGGAAGCCGTTTAACGGGGTTATTAGTTCAAGGTGGTAGGTATCACTGAAGCTCTGTGTTGGCACAGGGCCAGTCATCCGTGGAACTTTCTCTGTTATCTCACCAGGTGTCCATGTGAAAGATGTGCATTAACTAAATGTTTGCTGACACCCCCCAACAGTCAATTTGTATATTGATCGTCTGCAGTTTTTCTTTCCAGTGGGGCTGTGAGGGATGGTGTTTTGAAGGCTGTAGTTTGTTGGGTTTCCAATGTTTTACTGCATGATCAGTTAGTCAGTTATAAGGTGGCAGTATTTACACATTTATTTATGCTACCACCCTGAGGGCTAGGTTGGGAAATAGCGTTGTTAATAGAGTCCTGAAGGGTTAGTGTACCTCTTTTCAGACAGCCCCCTAACTCTGGAGAACATGCCAGAACCCTCTAGAAGTTAGCTTTGCCTAGGGAGGGGCAGTGCAGGGCCATGCCGTGGGGCTCCCCATTCCTCGAATGCTTGTAATGGGGAGACCACCTTGGAATTTGGGGTAGGGTGGCGTCCTGGAGCCGAGAGGGAGGGCAGACAGCAGCAAGCCCTGGGGCAAAAGGCGGATCAGTATCTCCCAGGAGAGGGCTTTGGGAGGAGTGACCCATAGTGGGTGGAGGTGGTCCTCACACCATCCCCCATCCCAGCTGTTGCCATGGTGCCCAGCTGCTGAGTGACTGACGGCCTCGGAGTCAGTGGGTGATGGCGGTGCAGCCCTGGAGGACCTACTTCATTCAGTCCAGCGTGTGCCATTGTTTGGGGCCTCGTGTGACACATTTGCCATGCAACCATTATTCACAAATTATTGAGATCCTCATCACTGACTAATAACCACAGACTGCTAGCAGGTGGTAGAAAATGTTTTTCAGTGTCTATTATTAGATGGTGCTTCATCTGCTAATTATAAAAATATCAGTGGTTTATTGTTTTTATCCTCTCAATTAAGGCTGACTAAGGGAAAGCATGGTAGCCTGTTTCTTACTGGTTATGGGAAAATCAGTTTAATTTGGATATCAGTTAGCAAACAACAGTATTTCATGCTGATTCTAAGTAGTTTCCTTTATTACAGAAATGTTGGTTAGACTCAGTTGTGTGTAATCTCATTATTTTAATTTAGAAAGTGATCACAAAATATTAGATATATGGTAGAGCATTTTTTTCCTTTTTATCCATGATGTTTTTCTTTATGATTATGGGAAACATAATTTAAGGGTTTTTTCCTCCACTCTGTCAGATTTGGTTAATTTATGATTATGATTTTCTTTGTTTTCATCTCAGACCATTCATTTCTCATGCCCTTTTTTTGTTCCCATACATGTTGGAGTAGCAAGTTTAATTCTTGCAACAGATCTAAGCAAACTTTTTGTATCTTTGAAAAAAAAAAAAAAACCAGGCCTGGGAAAATTCAGTTGATTTCTTACATACAGTATAGGGTTTCAAAAGTACTGTTTGTTATAATTAAAAAATAGGTGTGTGTGTGTGTATAAAGAGAGACTTTACTAGGGTTTCGGTGGTGGCCTGGGAGTCTGTGGGGTGTAACTTGGATGTAGTCCTCATAGCCCAGGGTCTCTGTTTAGCTTTGTGGGTGTAGAACATGAACCTTGTTAATGCTCCCTGCCCAGGGAGACTGACTTGTTCTGGGTGAATGCGCTCTCAGGACACTGATATGTGAGCCAGAATGTCGGTTTATTAATATACAGGGAAAAGAATGCAGCTGCCAGTTGGACTGGACTTCCGTAATGGATTTTCCCCATCAGAAAAGCTCCAGGAGAGCCATGCTGTGTGTGTAACTGGGAAGTGCATAGATATATTGAAGAGCAAAATTTTTAATTTTGATTAAGTCTTGTTTATCGTTGTTTTCTCTTGTGGTTCATCTTTTGACGTCATATTTAAGAAGTCTTTGCCTAACTTAAGATCATAAAGATTCTCACCCATATTTTCCTCTGGAAGTTTTGTAATTTTATCTCTAAATTTAGGACCGTGGTCTATTTTGAATTAATTAAAAAAATCATTTTGTTCAGATATAGTTGGTTTACAATGTTGTAGTTAATTTCTGCTGTACACCTAAGTGACTCAGTTATACATATATATATTCTCTTCATTTTGATTCAATTTTTGTATATGGTACTGGGTACGTATGTTAGTTCTAGCACCATTTGTTAAAAAGGTCTTTTCCCCACTGAGTGACCTTGGGCATCTTTGTTAAGGATATGTTGATGACAGGTGGTTGGGTCTTTCTGGTCTATTCTTTTCCATTGATCCATGTGTTTTATTTTGAGCCACATCATTTTGATGATTCTAGGTTTAAGTATTGAAATTAGGGAGTATAAGTCCTACAGTTTTGTTCTCTTACAAAATTGTTTTGGCTTTTGTATCCCTTTCTGCTAAGTCGCTTCAGTCGTGTCCGACTCTGTGTGACACCAGAAATGGCAGCCTACCAGGCTCTTCTGTCCCTGGGATTCGCCAGGCAAGAACACTGGAGTGGGTTGCCATTTCCTTCTCCAGTGCCTTTCTATTTCTGTATAATTTTTTATATCAGCTTATTCATTTTTATAAAAATTTTGCCATGACTTTAATTGTGGTTATATTGAGTCTCCAGGTCACTTGTGGACAATTCAGCCTTAGCAGTGTGAGCCCCTGAATCAGTGAATACAGTATTTGCTTAGGTCTCCTCTAATTTCTCTCACCAGTCTTTAGAGGGGTAGTGTCTTCATGGGTAGTAGACATAGCCTGTGAGGTCTGACCTGGCTTCAGATCATGCCTCTAGTGACCATGTGATGACTTTGGGCACATCTGTACAGTGGGGACAGGGCCTCATGGCTCCCTGGAGACGGTAGCTGCAGTGGTGTGTGTGGAGCGCAGAGCTCAGTGTGGTGTGGACGTTGACTGTCCCCCATCGCTGCCCGGTCATCCTTACTGCTGGCCGGTGGCAGCCTGGGGCAGCCGGCTCTCCCACTGCACCGGCCCAGCCCCCACGGATCCAGCCCCACCTGGCCACGTGGGGGCAACCACTGTGCATGCCCCCTCTTCCGGCTCTCTGCCCCCTGACCTTCTCTAGGGGTCCCGCGGTGTCTTCTGTCTTTGGTCCGTATTCATACCGCTGATTAGACCACAGCTTTCCTCTGCATTCAGTCCATCTTTTCCTGATTTTCCAGTCTTGCTCTCTTCTCTTTGGCCTGGAAGATGTTACCCTAAGTGTTCTCCTGTCTCAAGTGTGTGCTGAGCTCTCCTACTGCGTGTTTGTTGGATGAGTCTCACTTGTGGGGCTTGGGGGCTCCCTCCCTCCCCATCTCCTCAGCCTCCTTTTGAGTGTTTTGTAGATTGCGTAATAGTTTATGCTGATTAGGACAGCATTATTTTTTAAAACAAAATTCACATTTTATTTAGGTTGAAATAAACCATACAAAATTGATTTTCTTCACCAAAAATAAGAGCAGTATTTGCTGTATTATTACTCACTTACTTTTGTAGGTTTTCTAGGTTTTGCTTGTAAATCAAGATGAGACAGTAGATATAGTCATGGAAAAACACAGAGAAAACAGAGAAATCAGTTTTCAGGCCTCTGATCCTTTCTTGACCGTGAGACTGAAGCGTTCAACATATGCCCGTCCAAAAGCTTGTGAAGATGTAGGCTCAATAAAAGGATGTCACCAGCAACAGGCAGGTTTGAGATAGCAGCGGCTGGCTCGTCCATTCAGACTTCATCTAATAAAGACAAAAATTGCACTGAAATCCTTGTTTGGCGAGCTCACATGTCTCTTACAGTCTGATAATTTTCTCAACTGTCCGTTACAGATTTTTAAAGCATACTTAAAACTGCCACTCCAAGGTCAGTCATGAATTCCATTGTAATGTTTTGTAAAATAAATTCCTTCCTCCCATACCTCCTCGAAATTTATTGCTTCAAAGAACTGATAGCTCAGTGCCTGACACTTGGATTCACAGTGGCAGCCATTATATCTGAAATGACCTAACTAAAGCAGTTCCACAGTGCCATTAGCAGAGATCACACAGAAGTGTAACGCGGAGACGCTCACTGCTATCTTCTGGAAGAACAGTTGCTCTTCAAAGCATGGGATTTCAAACGGGCCATTTACATGGGCAAATTGTTAGGACTTCCCTGGTGGGCCAGTGGTTGGGAACCCACAGTGTAGTGCTGGGTTTGATCCCTGGTCAGGGCTCTAAGACCCCGCGTGCTGCAGCGGTTGAGCCTGCACACCACAATCTCCTGAGTCCATGTGCTCCGATGAGAAATCTACACGGCACAGCAGAGACCCTGTGTGCACAGGTAAGAGCTGGTGTAGCCAAGTAAGTAAAAAAAAAAAAAACCCAGGCAGATTATCAATGACTAATGTACTCAGTGGGGGGCCTACAGGTCAAAATACTCAGTGATGAAGCAGCCTACATATTTCATACAGAGTTTTTTCAAATATCAAATACAAGAGAAAACCTGTGATAAAAGTTTCTTTGTTAAGTATTTTCATTGACTTCTCAGTTATGTGTAGGAACCTCTGACTTGCTTGTGTAGAGCAAGCAGATATATGGATCTACTGTTAAATTCAAATCATATTTTTTGTCAGAATGTATGTTAAGCAAAGCCACGTTACTGGACATTTGGTCTGTCAGAGTGTTCCTCAGGGGTGCCTTCAGATGCTTTCACCCACTTTCACAGCATTCATTCTCAACTTTCGTCATAGGAAGAATACATCAGATCTTTAGCAGTGCATAAACTTCAGGAAGAAAACGATGTCTGGCAGATGAAGGGCTTCATAAATAGTGGATGGAAGTTCTTTATCTTTCCGTCTGTGTTTCCACTTGGTTCTCCAACAATGCAGCTGAGCAGAGAGCATGTCAGGATTAGGTAAATCCTTTCTGTACATGTCAGCATGGTGCTCTTCCGGTGTATTGAATTTGAGCTTTCTCATGATACAGGGTGGACTTCCCTGGTAGCTCAGCTGGTAAAGAATCCTGCAATGCCGGAGACCCCGGTTCGATCCCTGGGTCTGGAAGGTCCCCTGGAGAAGGGATAGGCTGCTCACTCCAGTATTCTTGCCTGGAGAATCCCTGTGGACAGAGGAGCCTGGTGGAATTGCCTGGAGTCATACACAGCCCAAGCATAGCACATGATTCAGGGCACCAGAGATGAGCACCGAAGAGCATGGGGAAGCTGTTCTGAGAATATATCTTTCCGTTCCTGACTAATGTGTTCCACTGTTGGAAGACTTAGAGCTTCTTTATACTCTCAGAGCTTAGCTGAGATTTCAGATGACTGTGCTGAGCTCTCCTGCTCCATTTCCCTGGGAGTTTCATCCCTGGGAATGTCAGTATATATATATAATTTTGGGGGGCTGCCCTGTGTGGCGTGCAGGTTCCTAGTTCCCCAAACAGGATTGAACTCATACTCCTGCATTGGGAGCATGAAGTCTTAACCCCTGGACCACCAGGGAAGTCCCAGCATATTTTAAGCCTTTATACAGGATATGTATTTGTACATTTTCCCATTTATGGAGAAAGTAGGGGACAGCAGGGTGAGATACTTGTGTTTTTTTTCTTCTTAGATGTTTTAAAGATGTGAGTGGTGGGGTAGAAAATGATCTCACGTGGTCTCAGTCCGCTTGTAGTTTTCATGTTCCTTCTGGTTGTCCGGATGCAGGATGCCAGTTGCTTGGGAGGTAGACCCTGCCCTCCTGCCCACCCCTGAGGGGCTTTCGCTGGTGGCATTCTCCCTCCTGGGGACCCCAGGGCAAGGGGAGGATTTGGGGCTCCTTTTTCACATCTGCCTGTGTGCACGTACTCAGGAAGAGTGTTCTGTGTTTAGCACAACATATTCTACTTTTTTCTGAGTCATCAAATATTATTATGTTTCGTTCACTAGCAATTTTATTTATTTATTTCATTGAACTATAGTTGACTTACAGTGTTACGTTAGTTTCAGGTGTACAGCAAGGTGATTCAATTATGCACACATATGCGTGTGTGTATATACATGTATATCTTTTTCAGATTCTTGATTTCATTATAGGTTTTTACAAGATGCTGAATATAGTTCCCTGTGCTATATGGTAGGTCCTTGTGGATTATCTGTTTTATATATAGCAGCGTGTATCTGTTAATCTCATACACCTATTTTCTCTCTCTCCCCTTTTCCCCTTTGGTAACTGTAAGGTTGTTCTCTGTGTCTGTGAGTCTGTTTCTGTTATTATAAATAAGTTCATTTGTATCGTATTTTTGATTCCAATATAGGTGATATCGTATGATACTTGTCTTTCTCTGTCTGATTTTTCAGTATTTATTTTAGAACAAAACATGCTGCTCCCTAACCATATAATCCTGGGGAAACATGTATTCCATCTGTGTCTGCTTTCTTGGCTTATATTTTGAAGATTACATTGAGTGAGACTCTCAGAACAGCCCTGGAACACGGCAGGTTCTCAGTAAATGCTGGCAGCCTATTTTATTCCAGTTCTTTGAAGAAGGACATCCTATATTTTCTCCATTCAGTGAAAATCATTTAGCCAGATCAAGGGTTTAACTAGTTGTTTCATTCTTTAATCATCCTGCTTACATAGGAAGTGCTGAGTTATTTTTCTTTTTAAATGTGAATGCCCTTGTTTGTACTTACGAGTTGGTATCACTCCTGCAGTAGCTTAGAGACAGTCTTTTGGCTCCATGGTTTTATTATTTTCCAATACTAGGTCATGTCAAGTTCAGTTTTATTTATTAAAATATCACAGAAATTTTATTGGATTGGCCAAAATGTTTGCTTGGGTTTCCGTAAGCCATAATGGAAAAATCCAAACAAACTTTTTGGCCAACCCAATATATGCAAATATTGACTCTGATTTTCCAAAGATCCTGTGTTTTACCTTGTTTCTACATAAACTCACTGAGTTACAAGGAAGGTATTTGATTTGCTCATGACTGCAAAGGAAACCGCAACTCCCGGCTTCTCGTTTGTTTCTCTTGTCCCAGATGATTCTGTTTCCTTAGAAACTGCCTGATACACATGATTTATGCATCGTGGATCAAGTAAGCTTAAGCAGTCACTCAACTATTTGAAACTTGTTTTAAAGACTTCAGAAATAATCTGAAGTGATTTTAATGATTAGGTGCTCACTTATGAGTAAGTATACATTTATTTAAAGAATTAAAACTAAAATATGAAATGATAGATCTGGGAATGATCTTTGTTCCTCAAACTCCTCCAGATTTGGTACTCCAGGAGGAAGTTTGATGAAAAGTAATTCAGAGGGGTCAGTATCATTTCTGGACTTCCCTGGTGGCTCAGTTGGTAAAGAATCTGCCTGCAGTGCAGGAGACCCAAGTTCGATTCCTGGGTCAGGAAGATCCTCTGCAGAAGGGAATGGCTCCCCACTCCAGTAATCTTGCCTGGAGAATTCCATGGACAGAGGAGCCTGGTGGGCTCCAGTCCATGGGGTCACAAAGAGTCGGACACAACTAAGTAACTAACACACACAATATCATTTCTATTATTTTTTGCCAGTTAATTCAAAATCAGGTGAGCAGNTGCCTGGAGAATTCCATGGACAGAGGAGCCTGGTGGGCTCCAGTCCATGGGGTCACAAAGAGTCGGACACAACTAAGTAACTAACACACACAATATCATTTCTATTATTTTTTGCCAGTTAATTCAAAATCAGGTGAGCAGTTTCAGCTTGAAATGATAGATATGGCTAACTTAGTCTGGTGACCACCCAGACATGGTGACAGAAGGCTCCTTCAGGATCGTGACACTGGAATGAAAGTTAGAACAGTGCTGGGGAAAATATTCCACAAAGAAAAGGAAAAAGGGAAATATAGAGCATTAAGGCAGAAACCAAAATTCCACTTTCACATGCAAAAAGACATCAGCAAAAGTAGCAGATTCTACTTTTTATGAATCAGTCATGGGGGAAAAGTGTTCTTCTTTGTAAAAGATTACCAGCTGTTACTATTATCAGATTTAGAGCTTTAAGAAGGTCCGTGGAGGATCAGAGTTTGGTTTAATACAGACGTGCCCATCTCTCCTGTGAACATGTATGTGATGGATTACTCCTTGTGGTCACTGGGGCCTCACCTCTTCTGTGATATGGTCCTAGAGAAAGGAGCTGTTACAGTGGAATTCTGTGTCTCACCTTTGCAGACTTTAATTGCCGAAAGAGACTGAGATACATTTTAAAAAGTCCCAGGAAATTGGGGAGTTTTTAGAATAACCAGTATAATATATTTCTTCCATCTTTTTAATTGAGAAGGAAGAAACTTCCTTCACTGAGAAACTTCAGCAGGGCCAAATCGTTTGTCTCTGTGTACCTAGTGTCATAACTACCTTAAAGATATCATTTTTTTTAACATAAAAAAAATATCTTACATTAGTGACCCCCTTTTTCAGAACTGGATTTCAAAGTGGTTGCCACAATCTATTCAAGATTAGAGATTGTCTAAATCCTACAGATCGCTGGGTGACCGATGATCTGTCTGATTACCATCCTTCAGTCCTTAAGTTCAGAGCTAATTATAGTTAGAGCCCTTGCCCTCCCTTGCTACTTAGTTATTCAGTATTTACACACAGTACAGACTGTATCTGATAGCTTGGCTTCATGAATGCCACCTGTATTTTAATGACATGTTGACATTCATGCAGTGAAGAGACTGACTACATTGTAATAATGTGAAAGACTGAGTTCGGTCATGTGTTTGGAGAGTCAGTGAGTTTGGGTCATGGCCTTTGACCTCTGTTCTTTGCATTCATGTGATGGGAAACCACCTCCATTCCCAGCGCCGTGATTCCCACACTGGGGAGTTAGTTGCACAGCAGTCGTACCTGTGCAGCCAGGTTCCACGTGACCCCAGAAATCCCTGGGTGCTGCATCCTGCTGAGGTGAAGTGTTGGTCCGTCAGCCGTGCCCCACTCTGTGTGACCCCATGGATGGAAGCCCACCAGGCTCCTCTGTCCATGGAATTCTGCAGGCCAGAACACTGGAGTGGGTTGCCATTCCCTTCATGGGATCTTCCCGACCCAGGGATCGGACCCAGGCCTCCTGCCTTTGCAGGCAGATTCTTTACCATGTGAGCCACCAGGGAAGCCCGTTGCATCCTGGGGAATGTCCTAAATCTTTAGCAGAGGCCAGTGACGTCTTAGAATGTTCTAAAGGTCTCTACACTGTTAGTCAGCATTTGAGCTCTTGCTGTTAGGATAGGTGTCAACTTGCGGGGTCAGCTTGGTCTGCTTGTAAGAGTCACATCAGGGAATGGATTGGCATTTCCTTCTGGTTTTCTCCCTTTGAAAGGGAGTTCTGCCTCCGATCATCAGGGAAACATTTGGTAGATCTTTGATAATTTTGCAGTGAAATTCCATAGAAGCTGCTTATACTCAGATTATTTAATTCAAGGCGATCCTATACATTTTAATTTAAGACGATCCTGTAAATTCTCCCCTATTATATTTTGCAGTGTCCTGAACACTTAAGAGAAGGTGTCTTTAAGCAATAGTGCTTCCCAAGTGGTGCCGTGGTAAAGAGTCTGCCTGGCAATGCAGGAGACGCGGGTTCGCTCCCTGGGTCGGGAAGATCCCCTGGAGAAGGAAATGGCAACCCACTCCAGTATTCTTGCCTGGA
>SJYV01032833.1:0-16933 GCA_006410875.1 Neotragus pygmaeus
GATGCTTACTCCTTGGAAGAAAAGTTATGACCAACCTAGACAGCATATTGAAAAGCAGAGACATTACTTGGTCAACAATGGTCCATCTAGTTAAGGCTATGGATTTTCCAGTAGTCATGTACGGATGTGAGAGTTGGACTATAAAGAAAGCCGAGCACAAAAGAATTCATGCTTTTGAACTGTGATGTTGGAGAAGACTCTTGAGATCCCTTTGGACTGTGAGGAGATCCAACCAGTCCATTGTAAAGGAGATCAGTCTTGGGTGTTCATTGGAAGGACTGATGTTGAAGCTACAACTCAAATACTTTGGCCACCTGACGCGAAGAGCTGACTTATTTGAAAAGACCCTGATGTTGGGAAAGATTGAAGGGGGGAGGAGAAGGGGACAACAGAGGATGAGATGGTTGCATGGCATCACTGACTCAATAGACATGAGTTGGAGTAAACTCCGGGAGTTGGTTGGTGATAGACAGGGAGGCCTGGTGTGCTGCAGCCCTGGGATCACAAAGAGTTGGACACAACTGAGAGACTGAACTGAACTAAACATTCATTCTGTTTTCCTTGACATTGTATGCTATAGTGATTACTGTCAGCTTTGGTATTTTAAACCTTTTATGGTAATCATTATTTAGCTAATGGCTGCTCTAGCATAGTTTTTATATCATACTTTTTTATCAGTTAATTAAATATTATCTCCCCCTCCAATATGAGAAAACCAAGAGAATGTTATACGACTATAATATTATTTAAGACATTGTTATTCACATACCAAGAGAACAGTTTGGAGCAGATGATGTTTTCAGCACATAATGAAAATTATTCTTCCTACAGGAAGAAAAACTCTCCTAAGTATTAATAATTGTTGTGGTTGTTCAGTCTCTAAGTTGTGCCCAACTCTTTGCCATCCCAGGGCCTATATAGTACACCATGCTCAGGTGGCCAAAATATCGGAGTTTCAGATTCAACATCAGTCCTTTCAATGAATATTCAGAGCTGATTTCTTTAGAACTGATTGCTTTAATCTCTTTTTATTCAAGGGACTCTCAAGAGTCTTTGCCAGCACCACAACTTGAAAGTATCAGTTCTTCAGGGCTCAGCCTTCATTATGGTCTGTCATATTAAAGTCACTGTTTCAAAATTTTCCAAATCTATTTGCCATGAAATGATGGGATCAGGTGCCATGATCTTTGTTTTTTGAATGCTGAGTTTTAAGCCAGTTTTTTTCACTCTTCTTTTTCACCCTCATCAAGAGGCTCTATAGTTCCTCTTCACTTTCTGCCATTACAGTGGTATCATCTACATATCTGAAGATGATTATTGATTTTTCTCCTGGAAGTCTTGATTCCAGTTTGTGATTCACCCAGTCTGACACTTCGCATGATGTACTCTGAAAATAAGTTAAATAAGCAGGGTGACAATATACAACTGTACTCCTTTCCAAATTTATAACCAGTCTATTGTTACATGTCCTGTTCTAACCGTTGCTTCATGACATACATGCAGGTTTCTCAGGAGGCAGGTAAGTGGTCTGGTGTTCCCATCTCTTTAACAATTTTCCACAGGTTTTCGGGATCCATACAGTCAAAGGCTTTAGCAAAGTCAATGAAGCAGGAGATATTTTTCTGGAATTCCCTTGCTTTCTCTAATATAGTGAGTGTTGGCACCTTGATCTCTGGTTCTTCTGCCTTTTCTAAGTCCAGCTTGTACATCTGGATGTTCTTGGTTCAAGTAGTGTTGAAGTCAGGTTTGAAGGATTTTGAGAATAACTTTGCTAGCGTGTGAAATGAGTACAGTTGTACAGCAGTCTAGACATTCTTTGGCATTGCCCTTCTATAAGACTGGAATGAAAACTGATCTTTCCAGTCCTGTGGCCATAGCTAAGTTTTCCAAATGTGCTGACATACTGAGGGCAGTCTTTAACAACATCATATTTTAAGATTTGAAATAGCTCAACTGGAATTCCATCAGCCCCACTAGCTATGTTCCTCAGGCCCACTTGCTTTCACTCTCCAGGATGTTTGGCTCTAGGTGGGTAACCACACTACTGTGATTACCTACGTCATTAAGGCTCTTTAATGTAATTCTTCTCTGTAGTCTTGCCACCTTTTCTCATTCCCTTGTGCTTCTGCCAGTTCCTTGCTGTTTTTGTCCTTTATCATGCCCATCCTTTCATGAAATATTCCCTTGATATCACTAACTTTTTTGAAGAGATTTCTAGTCTTTCCCATTCTATTGTTTTCCTCTGTTTCTTTGTTTGTTCACCTAAGAAGGTTTTCTTATCTCTCCTTACTATTCTTTGCAACTCTGCATTCAGTTGGGCATATCTTTCCCTTTCTCCCTTGTCTTTTGCTTCTCTTCTTTTCTCAGCTATTTGTAAGGCCTCCTCAGACAATCACTTTACCTTCTTGTATTTCTTTTTCTTGACCCTAAAATTAATCTTTATCAAAAGTAAAACTTTTATGTGGACAGCACCTGAGTTGACACAAAAAACTATGATTTATGTCTCAACAGGTGTATTAATAAAATGAGCTTCCCAGGTAGCACAATGGTAAAGAATCTGCCTGCCAATGCAGGAGGTGCAAGAGACATGAGTTCTGTCCTTGACTCAGAAAGATCCCCTGGAGTAGGAAATGGCAACCCACTCCAGTATTCTTGCTGGTGAAATTCCATAGACAGAGGAGCCTCGAGGGATACACTCCATGGGATCACAAAGAATAAGATACAGTGAGCAACTGAGCATGAACACACAAGATACAAAATACCAGAGACGGCAAACCATGTTTGTTTTCTCAAATTTACGTCTTGGGGAAAGTGAAAAAGACTCTTATTATAGAGTTAGTCACAGATTGATGATGTATTTCTTTGAGCTCTGATGTAAACTGACACTATGCATCTACGTAACTTAGGCAAATCATTTTTTCCCTCTAACTTTGATATTTTACATACAATGTGAATAATAATATCCTGTTTAGGGCTGATGTGTTAGTATGTAGCAAGCTAACATTTACTGACATATTAGTGTGTACTCAAAAAATGTGATTTATTATTATGATATATTTTAATATTGAATATCATTAATTTTCACACACTAAGAGAAATGGGAAGCACCATATTTAAACAGCATAGCAAATATTTTATTTATGCAAAATTTCATTTATGGGAAGAAAGTTCTCTTTTCTACCATGTTTTATTAGGGTCATAAAGTCTAGAAAATTGTATAAGTGTAGTTGCCAGAGGTTAATTAGCATATTGTTATACTAGGAGGTATTTGAATTCCTCAATATCAGTCAATAATATTTCATTCCTAAATATAAAGTGAAAGTCACTCAGTTGTGTCCTCCTCTTTGTGACCCTATGGACTGCTAGTCCATGGAATTCTCCAGGCAAGAATATTGGAGTGGGTAGCTTTTCCTTCTCCAGGAGATCTTCCCAACCCAGGGATCTAACCCAGGTTGAACCCAGGTCTCCTACATTGCAGGCAGATTCTTTACCAGCTGAGCCACAAGGGAAACCCAAGCATACTAGAGTCAGTAGCCTATCCTTTCTCCAGTGGATCTTCCCAACTCAGGAATCAAACTGGGGTCTCTTGCATTGCAGGCAACTGAGCTATCAGGGAAGCCCTCCTAAATATAAAAGAAACTTAAAAATTAAAGTTATAACTAGAAGACCACATTTTAAACTCACTGCTTACATATTAATATAGGCAGCAGCATGTCATAATGAATTAATTTAAAATCTACTTTGCACTAAAAGAGATCATAATTATTAGCAGCAAGATCTATAAGATACTAAAAACATAATTTTTATTTCATAATAAAATTAATTTTATTATAATTGAATAAATAATATCTAAACTCAAAGTGCACATGTGAATCTTGGTTTAAAATGGCATTGAAATGGCAACCTATGCACAAGCCTTTGTGACTCAGATGGTAAAGAATCTGCCTCAGTGCAGGAGATCCAGGTTCAATTACTAACTGTAGGTGTTTTGGTTTTTAAAACAAAACAATGTGAGAAATATGTATATTCTTTTTGTACTTCCCCTATTCATCCAGAAATTTCATTTCCCAGAAAACAAGAAATACATTTTGTTTATTGATTGATTGATTTGGTTAGGAGTAGATACTGTTGCTGTCTCAATGATCTTTATGATTAAAGGTTAATCTCACAAGTTCAGCCCCATGGGGAACGAAGAAGTGGCAAGAACCCTGGTGAAGAGGTTTTTATGCATCCTACTGATCAAAGTGTGAGAGTTCCAGATGATCGGATATAAGACATGAGGCAATTCCACACTAGAAAAATCTAGATAAATGTTTTCTAAATATTGAGACTTGACTAAAAGTTATGCTTATCTGCTTGCTTTAAACTTTGACATGAGAGCAAGTTTGATGAAGCCCTAGAAACCAGTGAGCATAAACAAGGGAAATTCTCAAGATGTCTGTTGGCAAGGAGATCTAACTTCAGGCTATGATGAGCTAACAAAATAAAATCATTTTTTTTTAAAAAAGGATAACATTAAAAATATTGACTCACAAGAGAAAGAGAAATCCTTCTGAAGAATCTGAGGAGGCATATAGATTTGAAAAGTAAACTTATTAATATAGAAACATTTTTATAAGCCTCTGTGGTATCTAATAGTGTCTATGACCAGAAACTAGCAGTGTTTCTGACATTAACTTACATTTAGCCATGAAAGTTTCTAATCAGGAATAGTTTATAAAATCTTTGGCTGAAAGTTCTTATTGAAGGACTGATACGTAACAAGGTTTTACATAACAAATTAAATCAGGAAGTTACTGGTGTATAGAAAATATCAACTGTAAAAATTAATAAATAGAATCTCAATGAAGATAGAGCCAGGAGGCCAGAGAGGAAAGCTCTCATGCCCTAAAATGATAGTAAAGCTCAAGAGGAAGAAGAAAGACTTCATCTTCTTTCTTGGCTCAGCCAACAAGAAATTTTCACAACTTAGCCAATGAAAAGCCATGGACCCTTCATTTAGTATAGTCTTCCCAACTTCCTTTTCTCCTCTATAAAAGAGATCTCCTCTCCATTTTTGTGGGGAACTTGCATAAAATCAAGCACCAACTGTAAGGTTTTTTCAGGTTAGTTAGTTATTGCCAAAACTGGATTCTAAATTTCTTTCTTAAGACCAAACCTCTGTATGTTTTATTCAACCACAGCAACCCTGACCCGATTTTGTGGTTAAAAACTGGATGATACAATCTTTAAGGCCTTGAAGAAGAGTCTGATGAACTCACCTGCTCTAGGGCATCTCAATCATCAGATTCCCTTTTTTTCTTTTTGTATATGAAAAGGAAGCAAATCTCCTTGGGGTGGTCACTCAAAAACATAGGGACCACCATTTACCCATAGGATACTATAGCCAGCAACTAGACCCAGTGGCATTGGGATCCACCTCTTGCCTTTAAGCCATTACTACCACGGCCATTCTGGTTAAGGCTACTGAGAACATTGTTGTGGGATTTCTCCTTAACCATTTTTGTATCTCATGCTATAGTGGCTCTCCTGAATTCCCATCATACTTAACATTTCTCCACCAGTCAGCTCATCTCCTATGAAATCTTTTTTTTTAACTAATCCTCACATAATTCTCTCATGCTGTAGTAATCTTAACCTTGCTACTCTCCTCCCTTCTGTCCTTGACAAAATCCCTCACAACTGCCTAATACTGATGGATCACCTCCTGACTTTCCATGATGACCTGCAGGAAATTCCCTTGGGTAACACTGAAGTCTCATGGTTCACTGGTGATTCTTATTTAAATGGTGACAATGGCAAATATTTTATAGAGTGTGCTACTGGAACACATTTTGGTACTGTTGAGGCAGCATCTTCACCTATGTCTACTTGAGCCTAACAGACTGAATCATATGCTCTTACATGGGCTTGTACTTTAGTCAAAGGCAAATTTGTCAATATTTATACTGAGAGTAGATATGCTTTCAGAGTAGCTCATGATTTTGGAATGTTGTGGAAGCAATGTGACTTATTTACTTCCAGAAAAAATAACACAAAAAATGTTCCTTATGTTCAGAAATTACTGAATGCAATATTTTTACTTGCTGCTTTAGCTATTACTAAGATTCCGGGGAATTCTAAACTTGACTGTCCGAAAGTTGGAGGAAATCACCCTGCTGACAGTTTCACAGGGGCTGCTTTCCTTAAAGGAACCAATGGCAGCCAAACTGCCGTCATGATCAAAAGTGATATTTTTCCCAAATTATAAGTTATAAACTGACTAGAAAAGCCCAACAATTGGCTTCAGAAAAGAAAAAGAAAAAAAAAAAACCAGAACGAAAATTCAACAATTGTTGTTTGATAAAAAGAGAAGGCTCTGACTTGGATCAAATTACAACCCAGTCTTTCTGTAGACTCTCCAGTTTTCACTCCTCATCATTGAACATGCATTAAAACACTGGTTTACTGACAAAATAATAGCATTCATGAATCAATGAGTGGGGAAACTTTATCAAGGCTACAAAAAGTCCTCACCTCATTTGTCCCACTGTCCAAAATACAACCCAGGGTAGCCTGTCCATATAGCTTCTGAACATTTTAAACTTCCTAATTTTGGGCTTCCTTGGTGGCTCAGAGGTTAAAACATCTGCCTGCAATGCAGGAGATCTGGGTTTGATCCCTGGGTGGGGAAGATCCCCTGGAGAAGGAAATGGCAACCCACTCCAGTATTCTTGCCTGGAGAACCTCATGGACGGAGGAGCCTGGTGGGCTACAGTCCAGGGGGTCACAAAGAATCGGACATGACTGAGCGACTTCACTTCACTAATGGGTCATTTGAGGTCTGGTAAGTGGATTTCATACAACTTACTCTGTCTTATGGATATAAATAAGTTTTAGTCAGGGTCTATTTTTTTTAACACTGGACTGAAGCCTGTAGCAAAGTCATTCTGAAAACTAAATTATCCTTACCCGGGGATTCCTTTCAAATTTCATAATGATCCAGGAACCCATTTTACTGATCAGTTACTTTAACAAGTCTGTGCTTTTTGACTGCTTTTGCAACATTTCCACTGCATTTACCACCCTTAATCCTCTGGTTTAGTTGAATGCACTAATGTCTCTATTACAACTCAATAGCAAAGTATGTGAGGTCCTCCAAATATCTTGGCCAAAAGCATTGCAACTGGCTCTTCTATATCTTAGATCCACTCTTTTGGAACTCATAAACTTTCACCCTTTGTGATAGCCACAGGACTCCCATGCACTTGACTCCTGTCTCTTCTGACCTATAAATGATAAAAGGAAAGATACTCCAATATTACAAAAGTCTAATAGCTTCTACTTCTTTCAAAAAATCATGTGTTGGTAGAGTAATCTTTTCACAGTACACTCTCAGGAAATGAAGATCTTAAGTATAATACTTGGCAAACTGGAAATTTCACCAATTGGAAAAGATACCTACAGAAGGCTCTCTTCAATCTCATTGGAAAGACCCCTATCAGGTACTGCTAACCAACGGTGGTACTGCCAAACTATAAGGAATAGACTCTTGGGTTCATATGATACACCAAGTCCTGACTGACAGGCATATCATCTGGAAGATGATGGGAAGAAAAGAGCTCCCAGAATTGAAGGAAACAGCATTTGATGAGACAACTTTCCTCACATATCCAGACCAGGCCTTTTGGAAGTTCATCTGCCAAACCTTTGATTAGATGACTATGATCTTGAAAACAAATGGGCTTTAAATAAAAAGTACCTGAGAGCTCTCCCTTCTATCACTCCTTTTTACTTAAATATGCTCTCAAAAGATCCATGCATTTTCCCTTTGACAAGGAATACTACAATTAGCAAAGAGTCTTCCTGGCATTGAGGGACAAAAAGCCACTGAAACTGGAAAAACCTGACTCTTAACCAGCCATGCTTTTAGAGAAAGATCTTGCTCAAAAAAAAGGGAAGTGTAGAAATTAATAAACAGAAGCCTCAGTTAAAATAGAGTCAGAAGGACAAAAATAAGAGCTCTCATACCCTGCAACTATAACAAAGCCTAACATGAAGAAGAAAGACTTCCTCTTTTTTCTTGGCAAAAGTTCTGCCAATAAGAGATTGTCATAACTCAGCCAGTGGAAAACCATGAACTCTATTTACTACAGCCCTTTCAACTTCCTTTCCCCCACTATTAAAAAAAAAAAAAAAAAAAGCCACTTCTCCATTTTTTGTGGGTGACTTGCATGTGACTTGCCATGATTTGTGTTTGTTTGGTTGCTGAGTTGTGTCCGACTCTTTTCAACCCCATGGACTGTAGCCCGTCAGGCTCTTCTGTCCATGGGATTACCCAGGCAAGAATACTGCCATTTCCTTCTCCACTGCGACTGAAGTCCCTGGATTGCAGTTCTATGCTGATCCTGAATAAATCCATTTCGTGCTGTAGAAGTAACTGGCAGGCTATTTATTTTAGGTCAACAGGATGATTATTTTTTTACTTAGGGAATGAACTCAGTTATTACCTAGGATTAGTTATAAAATTTCTACTAAACCAAACCGATTTCAACTCCATTTTCTTTGAAATAATTTCTTAGAAATTCTCAGTGTTATGGGGTAAATTGTATCCCCTCCCAATTAATTTTGTTGAAGCTAAAACCCCTAATGTCTGTCTCTTATACACATCTAGATGTGTATAAGAGACAGCCCTAATTGAACCCGAAGACTAAAACATCCTTTACAATAAGCACTTCTTTGTAATAGACAGATTTCCTGGACCCATAAAACAGCTTTTAGAAAGGGTGAGCTGTATTTAAGGAAGACATTAATATGGTGCCACAAAATGAGGTTTGCTGANTATTCTGATGTCTTTATGCAGAGAAAATGAAACTCCAGAGATGCTCATGTACAGAGACAAGACTGTGGTAGACGCAATGAGAATGTGATCATCTGCAAGGCAATAAGAGCCTTAAGAGAAACCAAACATGCCAACACCTAGATATTGAACTTCCAGCATACAGAAACATGAGAAAATTAATTTTTGTTTTTGAAGCCTCACAATCTGTGATTTTTTTTTTTTATGGTAGCCTTAGGAGAATAATACAGTTGGATTGAGTTAGTTCTCAGTGCTTGACTCTAAATAAAAACTGAAGAATATTTTCGAAGAATTTTATAAAGGTATTTTAAATATTATCTCATTTTAACCATTATCTTGTTAATAAATAGACCATTTATTTAATTTAAAATTAAAACAAATATATTTTCATTTGCTGAAGAGCTATTACTTTAATAAAATAGTTATTGTATATGAGGTTAAATTAAAATGAATCAAAAAAACCTTCGTTAGATTATTTTAACTAGAAGTATAAATCTACCTCTAAAGGATCTATGCTATCTACCTGATAGCAATATGAAGATGAATAGCATACTATTAAGTCATTAAACATAGAAGTTAAAAAAAAAATCCTACGATTAATAACTGTTAGTTCAGGAAACTTACACTACTCTTTATGGAAGCAGAGACTGGCTCATATGTCAACTTAACCTGTTTGTCTTCAGTTCAGTTCAGTTCATTTCAGTCGCTCAGTCATGTCCAACTTTTTATGACCCCATGAATNTTTTTTTTTAATTAAAAATGAATAAATAACCTTGCCAAGTTCAAAAAATAATAATAATACTTAAAAAATAGCGTTTGCTGCCTCTGGGCATTTGCTCCAGAGAATTGAAAACAAACATCCACACAAAAAGCTGCGTAGCTGTTTATATCAGATTTATCTACAAAAGCCAAAAACTGAGACCAGCAGACGACCCAGCAGCAAGTGAGTGGACTGACCACCTGTGATGCGTCCACACCCTGGGAACGGTTTGAGGTGGTGCCTGGTTGCCAGTTCGCTCCTCTGAGGGAATAAAAGCCTGTCTCTAAACGTTATGGACTGTATGATGCCATCTGGATAAAAACATTCTCAAAATGACAAAACACAGATGTAGGAACAAACCAATGGTTGACCAGGTGGCTCAGATGGTAAAGAATCGCCTGCAACGTGCAAGACCCAGGTTGGATCCCTAGGTCAGGAAGATCCCCTGGAGGAGGGTGTGGTAACCCACTCCAGGATTCTTGCCTGGAGAATCCCACAGACAGAGGAGCCTAGCGGGCTACAGTTCATGGGGCTGCCAAGGGTCGAATATGAGTGAATCACTAACACTTTCACTTACTTTTTCACGTGGGGTGACACGAGAGGGGCTTTGTGATGGTGCAACAGTCTGTCCGTGACAGTAGCGGTGGCCACACAGAGCCACGCATGACAAGCCGGCAGCCCACACTGTGCATTGTCGCATGAAGCACGACCTTTGGGAGACTGGCTGCAGGGTACATGGAATCTCTCTGTAATATGTTTACCATTTCCTGTAAATTTACAATTATTTCAGTTTTTTAAAAAATTAAGAAAATCACCTAAGAATTACACTATTCCACATGTCAACTGGAGATTACCAGTGACGCAAAGCCTGAGCCTCTGGGGTCTCATAACCTCAGTCCCTGAGTAAAGCCTCAGAGGAGGGCATGTCCAGCAAGGAACAGGCAACAGGGCCCAGGCACCGAGGCCCACACACCCCTCCAGCGAGGAACCGGACTCAAGGAGCAGGTACGATAGAGGGGTGTGTGTGTGTGTGTGTGTGTGTGTGTGTGTGTGCCGCGGACCTTTAGGGAAAAGGAATCCAGTACAACCACCTAGCCCGGGAGAAGCCGTTCTGCACCTGAGCAGCCTGGACCTGGGAGCTGTCCAAGGTGCTCACGCCAGGAAGGGTGGCGGTGGGACGCTTTTCAACCCAGCACCGCACAGAGACAGTGGCCATTCAAACGGCAGGTACAGATGAGCAGCAGGGTCTGGGAGTCTTTGCAGCAGAAGGAAATGCCTTTCCTTGGTCTACAGAAGCCGGGAGCGCGGGGAGACGTGGCTCCCACGTCTGTGTCACCGTGTATCGACAGGCTGTGGATGCATCTCTGAGCTGTCCTCGCATGCACTTAGAGACTGTTAGTTTCTGAGTCTCACAGATGCTGTAACTGGATTTGCTGCTTCAGCGGACATCTGGGGGCATGCGAGCCATGTGTCCTGATCTCGCTTCACCTGCGTGTCCGCTTTCTGCTTCTTTTTTCTCTCCCTCGTTCCCCTTCCTCTGTCCCCTTCTTCCCTCCTGCCACACCCCTCCTTCGNGGGGGCGGTGGGGAGGGCTGGGAACACCCCGCTGAGGATCCAGAGGGGACACCCCCTGGTTCCCTGGCGCCCACCTCCCTTTTGCCACCCTACGCCTTGAGCGCATCAGAGTCAACTTTCAAACAAACCCGGGCTGTGTCACGGCGGGATCGAAGCCCTCCCTGGCTTCCACCCCTCCAGAGCCCACACTCCTTCACTGGCACAGACTCCCCATCTGGGCTGAGTCCGCCCAGCACGGTTCCTGGACCCACCTCTCCACGGGGTTCCCAGCGGCTCTGGCCCTTATGTGGGTGTTCTGTTGTGGCTCAGCTCTTGGGGCCCTTCTGCTCCCCACTCGAGGCCTTTGCTCCTCTGTTCCCATCTGCCGGGATGCTCATCCCCCATTGGTTTTCTAGCTAATTCCTACTTGGCCCTCAGGAGCCGCCTTCTCCAGGAAGTCTTCTCTGGTTCCCTCCCCAGCACAGTGCCTGGCCCATCTGGTCATCCTGAAAGATGGCTGCCACTGCTGGCCAGCACCGTCTCCTGCTCCAGGTGGAGACTCTGCAAGCAAGGCCGGGGTCCCAGCCTGCAGCCTGCAGCCCAAAGCTGAGCAGCCCACAGGCTGAATGAGAAGAAAGTGAGGAGATGACGCCCTTAAGCTCTGCAAAGACATTTTCCCAAGCAGCTGGCAAGGCCCCCACCCGCTCTGGGGGATTTTCCAATCTGCTTCAAAAAGGCCCAGCTCTGAGCATACTGGGATCATTCCGGGACACGGCGAGGCCCACTTCGCTAGCCCTGGCCATGGGCAGAGCATGTCTGAAGGTCCCTTCTCCTGCTTTTCCTTTTCCCTTCTTTTCCCTCCTGCTTTTTCTGGCAGCGGGGCAATTGGAGATGAGGCGAGATGAGCCTCCCAGAGCCCTTCTCTCCTTGGCAGCCTCTGGCCCCATCCCAGACCTCACCCCAGCACAGGCAGCACCCTTGTGTGGCAGAGAGGCGAGCACAACCTGGATGACTCCCAGCGCCAAGGACCTGCAGAGACGATGCTGGCGAGGGGGTGGGGGTGCGACTGAATCTCGGAGGGTGGGTGCCAGGGAACCTGGGCTGCCTGCCCTGCTCCCCTCCGTTTCGTGTTCCTGGGCCTGTGTGTTGGGGATGGGGGTTGCTGGGAGCTGGCTGCTGGCAGCTGGGGTGCTCCTACTGGTCCAGGGTGGAGGGGGGGGCTATGGATGGCCAGGAGCAGGGTGTGGGTGGAGGCGGAGGGAAGAAGGGACTGGGTCAGCTGTGCCAACGTGACGGGCATCTCCTGGGATTTCCAGAGACCGAGCGGAAACTCTGCAGAGGGGCTTGTTCCTCGCTCTGTCTGGCACCGCCTGGGACCTTCTGGGAGTTGTTTTGCTCGTGGTAATTGGTGAGAAGTTTGTTTCTAAAAGTCTGCCCAGAACCCCAAAGTGGAAGCAGGCGGAGGGCCAGGGTGAGTGGAGAATGTTCTTTTCAAACACATTTTTAAAAGAATGTGTTCAGGTCTGCTCTTTGGACTTTGCGAGTTTAGAATTTGGAGTTAATTTAAACAGGGCCGGGTCGGGGCTCACTTTTGCCCCCTGAGGCCCCGGAGGACAGAGGGGGTGTCCCTGACCCTGGGTAACCGGCTGCCCTGGGGCAAATGCCCTCATGCTAATCACAGGCGCTTCTTATCTGTGCAGGGGAGCCAGCCCCTTGGGGTGTCACTGCCTCGGTGTGGGCTCTGCTGCCGAGAGTAAGGGGAGGGCATCTGCCTGGCCTCCTCTGTGGCCAGAATCCAGTGCCCTTTGCCAAGTGCTCAGCCCAGGTAGAAGGCAGGAGTCTGCCCATCCCAGTCCCGGCTCTGACTCTGAGCTCAGCTGGTTTCTGCTGTTCACAGACAGCTGCCACCCAACCAAACTGCCCGACCTTCCCGGGTCAGGTAAACGCAGAAAGAGAGAAATGAGACCCCATGTCCCCTTTGCAACAGGGTACAACCTGGGAAGAGAAGTCCCCAGGAAAGTGATTTTCTGAACCTGAGGCAGCAAGGCAAGCCATCAGTTTCTGCCCTGCTGGGTGATGGCATTCAGTCTCTTGCCCTACTGAGACTCAGTTTCCCCATCTGTCAAATGGGGGGAGAGTGTCAGAAGGGATGTCTTTTCGAGTTCCATACTACTTAAAATATTGTCCTGTGATGCCCCCTGCGTCAGTTGCCCACCTGTGAAAGGAGGCAATTTGGGAAGCAACTTCAGAAAAGAAGCATGATACTTGATTGGCAGGTCCTGGTAGCTTGGAGAGAACCAAATGTCAAAAATGGTGAAAAATAGGAGAGATGGTGTGTTTCCAGCCTTCGCCAGGGGAATGAGGGCTGCCTCTGTGCCAAGCTGTTTACCCCCTGATGGGCAGGGCCCAGCCACCGTCTAGAGCATCCTCTTTTGGTAGGTCCTCAAAGCAGCTGGATGTCAGCCGGGATAGGACTGGCACACACACAGGGTCTTCCTCTGCCGGTGTTTGGCAAGGAGGCTCTGAAGCGCGTGGTGTGTAAAATATTCCTGAGTCTAGCCAGAGAGAGGCAGGCTGGACACGGGAACCAGGGTGTCCTGAGGGGTCACAGCCTGCCCCGATCTTAACGACCAGTCATGATGCCCACTCCTGCATCTGGCAGCTGTTCGGTTAACCCAGTGCCGACCGTCTCCTGTGGGCTCTGGATCGCCGCCTCCATTCTCACCCCCGGCTTGAGACAGAGCATCATCCCCATTCGAGGAGGTGGGAACCTGAGCTCAGAGAGGCCCCGTCACTTACCTGAGGTCGTTCCACTAGTGACAGGTGAAGCCCCAGGGTCACTGGACTCACAGGACTGCCCTTGCGTCCCATCTTCCACCCCAATTAAAAGAAGATGGTAGGCCCAGTGGATTCCGAGACTGTGTTAGAGGCGTGTGGATGGATTTTTACATACTTGTGTATTACAAACAAGTTATGCCATCAAACCTGTGGTTTCAGTGAGAATATTGCCTAGGAGAAAATCAAGGTTGAAGAAGCAAGATTATTTAGTATTGAATTTAAGAATGACTGCTGTTGTTCAATTGCTCAGTTGTGTCCAGCTCTTTGCAAACCCATGGACTACGACGGCATGCCAGGCTTCCCTGTCCTTCACCATCTCCCTGAGTTTGCTCAAACTCATGTCCACTGAGTCAGTGATGCCATCCAACCAACCCATCCTCTATCACCTGCTTCACTTCCTGCCCTCAATCTTTCCCAACATCAGGGTCTCTTCCAATGAGTCGGCTCTTCGCATCAGGTGGCCAAAGTATTGGAGCTTCAGGTTCAGCATCAGTCCTTCCAATGAATATTCAGGACTGATTTCCTTTAGGATGGACTGGTTTGATCTCCTTGCATTCCAAGGGACTCTCGAGAGTCTCCTTCCACACCAAAGTTCAAAAGCATCAGTTCTTCTGCGCTCAGCCTTTTTTCTGGTCCAACTCTCCCATTCATACCTGACCACTGGAAAGGAAGCACAGATTTGGTCTAGACTTGCAGCGTGGCAGAAAATCGGGGGCTTGGGGTAAAACCTAGTGCTGTGGAAGTCACACCGTCAGCCTGCTTCCCTCCTGACCCTCAGTTTCCACCTGCAGCCCACGTGCCTTGATACTCCCTCTCAAATCCCCCTCCCTTGGACCTCAACCTCGGGCCAGCTCCCCACACCCCATTCTGTCTCAGAAACGCCCGTAAAGAATGACCTCCACCGCATGCCCCTCTCCTGAACCCTCTGCACTCTGAACTCTGCTTCCTGCCCCCACTGAGGCCGCCGTCTTTGTGGTCCAGCTCCTCTCCGAGGAGGTGCAGGGGCCTCCTTTGGAACGGCCGTCGGCAGCCCTGGTGTGGGTGGCTCCTCTCTCTCAGGACCTCTGGACCCCATGCTCCTGTGACTTCCCCCCTTTTTTCTGGATACTTGCCCCCCGGCTCCTCTGAGGATCCGCGCTTCCACCCACCTTGGAATTTTGTTCCTTAGACCCATTTGGACGCCCTCCTTGCTTCCTGCTTTAGCTGGTTCACTCCCTCCCTTGGGTTTAATATCAACCATGAACTGATAACCCCCCTGCTTGTATCTGCATGCCATCTCCTGAAGTCCTGACCTGCCTGCTGGGCATCTCCCCTCGGGCCCCTCACAGGCTCCTCCCACTCGACTGCCTGAGCTAAACCCTAGACCGCTCCCACCCCCTGCCTGAGCTGGCTCTTCCACCCAATCTCATGGGCAGATGAATACTGGGGCTCCACGTGTCTGGCCTCCTCCAGCCTCGGGAATGTGTCTGGGATCTAACCTCTTCTCTCTCCTCCTCACCACCCTCCTACTCTAAGCATGGTCCTCTTGCGTACTTCAGGGGCCAAACTGCCTGCTTCGATCCGCTTGGATAGTAACAGCCGGCAGGACCTTTTGAATGACACAACTGAAGTCCAATCACCCTCTGCTTAGAGTCCTCTCCTCCACTCTCATCCTGTCCCCTTGGGATACAATCCAGACCCTTCAGCATTTACAAGGCTTCCACAGAAACAGCTGCAGCAACGAACCTCTGTGGCCAGAAGCCGGTTGCAGAGGGTGGGAGCCAGTCCCCGTTTTACCCGCTGCCTAAGCAGACACATCCGGGTGCGCGTGGCCGCTACTCAGGGTCAGCAGCCCAGGCCCCTTCCGCCTTGTGGCTCTGCTGGTCTCGTGGGTCTAAGGCGACTGTTCGAGGTCCTGTCATTCCATGGGGCAGGGGAGGAAGGGAGGGAGAGAATAAGCAGGAAGTCAGATGTGGTCCTGCTCACGTCCACAGACCAAGCCGCGTCATGTGGCCACGCCTGGCTGCCAAGGAGGCTGGGAAATATTGTGTTTGGCTGGGTGGTCATGCACCCAGCCAACTCTTCTCTTACGACAAGGAAGGGGAGAAAGAGGTGGGAGCACAGCTGAAATTCCTTCTCAGGAAAGGATGGTTTGCCCCTATCCTGGGGAACCTCTCCGAGACTCGGTGCTCATCTATGAAATGGGTGGGGGGCTGCAGGGATGCCCTGAGATGGTAAACTGTGAACGGGCGCTCTGAACCCCATCAGGGTGTTCCTCCACTGTTGTCTTTCTCCTTCCATCCCTGCCCCCGCCACCTGGGATTTGGCATCCGTGGCTCATGAATCTTGGTCCTGGGACTGAATCGGCGCTTAGTAGGGCCAGACAAAAACAGCTCTGCAGCATCTGCCTTGTTGCCTTGTCTGTGCCGAGGTTTTGGCACAGGCGGGGTTGGTGGGGGGAGGGTTTGGGGGCCTCAGGAGGCGAGGCTGGCAGGGCAGGCGCAGTTGGTGCGTGGCAAACCGAACCTGTCAATTCCAGAAGCTTTTGGCACATTGTGGAAGCACTAGATGACTTTGAGAAGTGTCTGTGTGTTTTTTCCCCAAGTGCAGTTATTTTTGCCGCTGTGAAATGTTCTGAAATCTGACAGTTTTGTTTTGAGTCTTAGCCCGATGGGAAGATGGAAAGGAACACTGCCTCCCAGTTCTGTGGCACTCGCTTCTCGGGGTCTCCTAAGGACACCCAGATCCTGGCAGAAGTGGCCAAGGAGAAGCCAGGCAACCAAGATCTCCTGGGGGCGGGCGCACAGTGGGTCAGGCGTGCAGTGGGTCACGACCAGGAGCTCTCAGACCCACTCAGGGCACGAGACCCAAGCGCTGACTTGGCTGATGTAAAAGCACCTACCCTGGGTCAGGCCCTCCCCCACCAAACATTTGTTGAGCACCTACTGTGTCTTCACATGTCA
>SJYV01032834.1:0-10134 GCA_006410875.1 Neotragus pygmaeus
AAGCGTCTTTTAATTTCATGGCTGCAGTCACCATCTACAGTGATTTTGGAGCCCAAGAAAATAAAGTTTGCCACTGTTTCCATTGTTCCCCCATCTATTTGCCATGAAGTGATGGGACCAGATGACATGATCTTCATTTTTTGAATGTTGAATTTTAAGCCAGCTTTTTTACTCTCCTCTTTCACACTTATCAAGAGGCTCTTTAATTCCTTTTTCCTTTCTACATAAGGGTGGTATCATCTGCATATCTGAGGTTATTGATATTTCTCTTAGCAATCTTGATTCCAGCTTGTGATTCACCAAGCCCAGCATTTCAACGATGTGCACGGCATATAAGTTAAATAAGCAGGATGACAATATACAGCCTTGATATACTCCTTTCCTTGTTTGGAACCAGTCCAGTGTTCCAGGTTCTAACTGTTGCTTCTTGACCTGCTTGCTAGAAGTGTAAAAGCATGCACCTTTTATTAACCAACACTTTCATAAAGGTGTTGTGTTTTTAGCATTTTCAGCATAACTATATCTCTTTGTAGTACATTAGTTGTAAGTCTAAGAATCTAAAGAATTTCTCCAAATGATATATCATACTGATCCTCACTCATACTCTACTAGCCAAAAATTATTGCCAGTGACCAAGTTTTAGAGCTCTGCTGCATAACTGTTGCATCCATTGTCAAAAACAATGTGTCATATAATTAAAAATTCATTAAGAAGATAGACATCATGTGAACTGTTCCTTCTATAATAGAAAAATAAAGGAAGGGAGGAAGAAAGGAAGGAGAAAAGAAGAGAAGGGAAGAAGAAAATAAAGAAAGCATGATGGAGAACACACCAGACTCTTTTCAGCTCCTGTGATACTATAGTTTAAGCAGAGAAGGGAACATCATACATGTGAGTCCTGCCCCAGGCCACAGGTGAGATGCCTTGCAAGGCCACAGAAGCAGAGCCCAAGGTCATCTGTGAAGCTGACTGAGACCCACTGTAACCACTGTCAAAAGCTGTTGATTATCAGTAACAAGGTTCCTGACATCTAGTTAGGCAAAGATGTCCATTCCAGGAAACACCCTATAGTCTCCCAACCAATCACTTAATGCCAGCCTTCTAGCGTGAATTTTCTTTGTCTTGAGGCCATAAGAATTAGCTATTAACCCACAAAAACTGTCTGCTCTCCCTGGTCTGTCAGGAGGTCGGCCCACTGTGATCACAGTGCCCACTTTATCTCTGCTCTTTATTTGTAATAAACGTACTCCTTTCTGCAGTACTTTGTGCCTGGGAATTCTTTTCCAACCTGCGCTTGGACTGCCTCAACAATGTAATCACATAAATACATACACAAAAACAAAATTTCATAACTGTCATGGGGGGAAAGAATAGAAAGACATTTGTTTAAAAAGGACTTCTTTCCCTTGTAGCCTCAGGATGGCCTCCTCAAAGAAGGGAAACTTGATCAGAAATTTCTCTGTTTTTAATATAAAAATGTCTTTGAATGGTCATAACTTTCTATCCTACTAAGAATGGTCTGTCTCTATGTGTAGAGCATGCTTTCCCAGCAGAGGTGATATCAGCCTCAGGGCAGCAAAAATTGGTCCTTGTAGAGGTGAAAAAAATCGTATTTTTTTCTGTATGAACCATATATAATAAATACATAAAGATATACAGCATATCTGTGCTATTGCTTCATACAGTAGGGAGGCAGTTAAAAAAAGAAATCTAAATAGGCCCTTTGGGATGTGCTAATGAAATAAATGTCAAGAAATCCTGGTGTAGAGTTTTTCATATTTTCTTTAAAAAATAATTATTAAATGCCTTCCTGCAAGAGAGAGTTGGTAGAGGCATAGGGGATAAGCACGGGCCCTTAAATGTTAGCTGAGGAAAAGACATAAAAGCAAGCAAGACAACAGAGGAAATAATTACAAATTATGATAAATGCTGTGGAAAAAGGGTACAGAGGCCTGAGATAGAAAATAAGCAGCGGAGACCTCTTTGATTGAAAGGTTAGGGCTCTGGCTTTAAAAACAGAAGTTCTGCAGAATGAGACCTAACACCTGGTCTTTCCTTTGTAAGGCAAAAGCCTAACTTAGGCTTTGTTTGCTGAGGCATCCACTTCAAAGAACTACTTTGAATAAACATGTTTCCAGCCAGTGGATAAGAAGACAGCATGAAAGCCCATCCCCCAATCCCAGACTTCCTAGTTTTAGAGACATTGGTTGATTTTTATTACTGACAATCTGGGCTTTTTTTTTTTTTTTTTCCCCTCTTCTTGTACTTTAAATTCTGGCTTTTATGTGGAGGAGATCAACCCTGGGATTTCCTTGGAAGGAATGATGCTGAAGCTGAAACTCCAGTACTTTGGCCACCTCATGCAAAGAGTTGACTCACTGGAAAAGACTCTGAGGCTGGGAGGGATTGCGGGCAGGAGGAGAAGGGGACAACCGAGGATGAGATGGCTGGATGGCATCACGGACTAGATGGACGCGAGTCTGAGTGAACTCTGAGAGATGGTAATGAACAGGGAGGCCAGGCGTGCTGCAGTTCATGGGGTCGCAAAGAGTTGGACACGACTGAGCGACTGAACTGAACTGAATGTGTTAAATTCACCAATAAAGGCTGAGCCCTCAGAAACACTAGGCTCTCCCCTCCCCATCAATAAAAGCAGAAGCCCAGGCCTTTGACCTCATAGTGTAGCCTCAGGCAAGCCACGTGCTTCCCCGGATCTGTGAATAATAAACTTTTCTTTTTCAAACTTTCTTCATGCTTATTGCTGAGGGTTGACAACTGCAAACTGTCACTTGCCATCTACCTCTACGAGGATCAAATAGTGTGCTGCTGCAGCTGCCAATTTTCAACACCCTCTGAAAGTTCAGGGTGGAGATCAGAAATGAGGCACTCTGCACTCAATGTGGGTGGGACTGGCTGGATAGGTCTTCAGATAGATATTTTTAGGAGCTGATTTTATGAGCCTAATTCTTGTATCTGCTCATATCTAGAAAAGCACATGACGATGACTATTCCTTATGACTAGCAGAAAGCTTCGCGTGACTAGTAGAAACCTTCTGTGAAAATATATGCTTGATTGTAGATATCCCCCCTTCACCAAAATCACATATATACTGACCTTTCCCCACTGCCTCTTTGGAGAAGTTTCTCAGAGCTGTCTGACATACTGACTCCTCAGCTGCAGTCCTGATTTTGCCCCCCAGTAAAGCTTAACTCACAATTTCACACTGGGCTTTTTTCTTTTTTAAGTCAACAGGGTGTCTTGAGATCATAATCAGAACCACAAGGTTCTGCGCAGCCACACCACTGGTTATATAGGCTGGGTGTGCGAGTGCTACACCTTCAGTCCCTTCAGTTCTGTCTGACCCTTTGAGACCCTATGGACTGCAGCCATCAGCTTCCTCTGTCCATGGGATTCTCCACTCCATGAAGTGGGTTGTCATGCCCTCCTCCAGGAGATCTTCCTGACAGAGGGACTGAACCTGCGTCTCTTATGTCTCCTGCATTGGCAGGCTTGTTTTTTACCACCAGCACCACCTGGGAAGCCCGGTTATCGGCTGAGGTGGGCACAAAACTGTTTCTTATTTAATGCTTGTTCATTTACCTCCTAATTTGCCCAAATCTGGGAAGAATTTAGGGACAGACCCTTTAGCTAGTCTGTGAATTTTTAAAAAAAGTCCTCTTAAAAATTTCATGCCAATGTGTATTAGGTCAAAGGGTTTTCATGTCTGCTTTGATACTTTGATTCTTTATGACTCACACTACAAATCATAGTGGGACACCACAATCTATATTAGGAGCCTCGTGCAGAACCAAAAGTTGTATGAATTCAAGGTAATGAAGGGTTTTCCATTTTAAAAAATGGGAAAAAAAAAAGTTATTTAAATACTAGCAAATCCATAGCATGACCAAAGAACCCAGCACAAACTTGGAGACAATTCTCCTTAGAGAGCTGAGCTGTTGAAAGATGACTGTCAACATCTGAAAATGAACAGCTGCTGGGGTTGAAATACAAACAACATTTAAAAAGGTAGCTATGTTACTTTCTCAGAACCCAAGGTGAAATATGATTCTTTCACTTCCCCTTTTCTGATTCTTGTAGATCTCCTCTGAGTACCTCCCTTCTGTCTTCTTTGTGGAGGGGAAATAAGCCCAGCTTTGGTGAGACAGATTTGCCCTGCCCTCAGCCACGCCAGTTCCCCATGCTTCTGTGGCTGCTGCTGCTACTGATCCTGGGTGAGTAGATGGGTTGGACTGGACAGTGGCCTCTGTTCCTAATACCAGCCAGGGAAAAACCAAGAAGCTTCTACCTCTGCTTCCACTCAGGGTTCAGAGACATATAGCAAGTGTCAATCAAAAGAAAAATGTACAATGTAAATCTGAATTAGGGTTTATTCGGGAACCTAACTGAGGACCATCAACCAGGAGACAGCCTCTCAGATAGATCTGAGGAACTACTCTGAAGAAGTAAGGCAGAAGCCAGGATACATATCAACTTTTTTGCTGGGAAAAACTTGTAGTCAAACATCAAAAGATCATTGCTAATCACAAAGAATGGGAGTCTCAAGTTAGCCATTTAAATGCTTTTCGATGTATGGGAAAATGAAAAAGCTGAGTCATTTGAAGTTTTTTTCTTAGTATGCATCTTAACTATCTAAGGATGAGTAAATCCAAAGCACAGAATGTTTTCCGTTTTTTTTTTTTTTTTCCCATACTGAATTGTCCTTGGAGCCTACTGCCAGTGGGCAACCACAGCAGTTAATGGCTTGATCCTTGTGGAACTGGAATAGCAAACAGTTTTTTCCTTATAGTGCCCTTTGGAAGGCGTTTCATAATAGATTTATCCCATGGTGCTAAGAATGTTTATTCCTATCTAAGGCAAAGATCTCCATGTTAGGCCATTCATGTACTATATCTGGATTAGGCTCTGTTAGTAACTTCTCTGGATCATCTATCTTACTAATCTATTATGATCCAGGAAATGTTTTTCCCTTGTTACTTTTTCCCATGTCTAGAGTTGCATGATTACAATTATTCTGTATAGAGTTATATGTGTAATCATTGCTTCAAGACTTTTAGCCATCATTAATTTTGTTGGAGGCTTCATTACACACATTAGGTAATTCAAAAGACAACAGTTTTACAAAATAGAATATAAGTAATAGAGCTAGGAATATTGATAGGGTCAGACTACAGCAGAAAGAGATACAAAGCATAGTTTGAAAACAACAAAGACAGAACAGATTAAAATCATTTGTATAACTAGGTATAACCTGGATCACAATAAGCCATAAAGTCCAGAGAGGGGCCAGCCGGAAAAGCCAAATTCTGGAGGATCAGTAGAGAGAAAAAGATAAATGTTTCATATTTGTTTACAAACGTATACATTATCAATTGGTTGTAAGTCATAGTGTTAAAGGAAAGGTTTTCTGGAAAACTAAGGATTAAAGTCAGCAATACTTCAGAAAAAATGTAAATTATAGGGACTTCCCTGGCAGTCCAGTGGTTAGAAGTTCACACTTCCAATGCAAGGTGTGCAGGTTCAATCCCTGGTTAGGGAATTAAGATCCCACATGGTACATGGCAGTCGGATTTAAAAAATATATATATATATATTAGCTATTTCAGTCCCATAAATCGATTCTTATTGATCTGGATGAAATTATCATTTTTGTTTGTTTGTTTTGTAATTTCTTACCCAGTTCAGTGGTATGATCTAAAGGTCATCAGATAAGTTATTTGTTAAAAAGTCCTTTTTGTGAATCTTCTTAAAGATGTTCATTTTGTAAAACCATTAGAGTAAAACAATGACTGTCTATAAAAGACAACAGATTTTAAATGGCATGGTTAAATATCTGATTGCAATGTAACTGACAAAGGATATACAATATTTTGTGACATACAACACTTTGAGATAATAGTTAGAATGATGACTAATAACATTAGACCAAGATATATCAAATTTTTAGAAATTTCATAGAATTTTTGGAATCTCTATGCTAATGACATATACCCATATAATAAAACCCCAGAAGTTTTATCACCACTTATTTGGAAAAGACTCTGATGCTGGGAGGGATTGAGGGCAGGAGGAGAAGGAGACGACAGAGGATGAGATGGTTGGATGGCATGACTGACTCGATGGATGTGAGTTTGAGTAAACTCCGGGAGTTGGTGATGGATAGGGAGGCCTGGCTCTGCAATTCATGGGGTTGCAAAGAGCTGGACATGACTGAGCAACTGAACTGAACTGATTAGACAATATTTCCCATGTATTAATAATTTAACATACACCACAAACCTAATTAGTTTAATATCTCTCTTTACTTTGAAATATCTCAAAGTTAGCTAGAAGTCTAAAGAACTTCATTTGGAATTTGACTTCGGAAGTTCATCAAAGATATTAAAAGGTCTTTAAAATATTTGGTTAAGTAGGACTATAGGTCACTGTGAAACAATTCTTATTCACCCAACTAAAGTGATAATAACAGATTTAAAAGGTAAATACAGACAGAAAGTTACAACAAATTACTTAAAAGGTAAAGAAACTTTACAATCCATTAACAAAAGCAGATCAATATTCCAAAAAAACCCTCTTTTCTCTGAACATAAGGAAAAAATTCTAGCTTTGTACCAGCTTACTTTTAATATTTAAATTTATTTACTCAAATTTTATTTTAATCTTAGCCAGTCCTGACCAGACACAAAATTCTTTTGAAGCTCGTTTCCCACAAACCTTCTATAGTTTTCTTTTTTGCTTTCAGATTTTGCCCTGGGATTTTTCTTTCTTTCTTTCTCTCTGGAACAAAATGACTATTTTTTCCCATAACAAAATGAAAGTCCAATCTTTATGTCCTTTTCCTTTTACACAAAGATATTGCCTTTAATAATTTTGGTACTTTAGATTATATATAAATTAGAATTCTTAACTTTTAAGTACCTTAATTTCTAGTAGGCACTAAGAAGTAAGAAATGATGAACTGTCTTTTATATTAACATTCTGTAGATTGGAAAACATAAATATTATTTATGATTCTTAAAAATTTGTGCTTTTTATAGGATATTTTTTAGTGTGGCACCAAAATTTTTATTAATAGTTCCAAGTATCTTTAGTTTCTCTGTAAAATGAAGCCTATATTTAGTAATTAATATTTCATTATTTTATTTGCAAATGATCTGATATTTAATAAATTTTCCTCATTTGAATTCACTCAGAAAAATTCTAAAGTTTTAAGAAATCAAAAATCTAGAAAAAATATTTTCAAGTAGATGTACCATAAAACACAATTATTTCTTAAGTGTTCACCTCAAAATTCTTACTCCATTTGTATCTATTAAATTAATTTGTTTTCAACAATTCTGTTTAGCTTACCCATGAAAACTTTATGAGACATGAGACCAAGTCAGCCATCATCCCAAGCTATTTTTCTTGCTAATAAATTTTATAACAATATGATAGCAATTGATAGTAATATGATAGTAAACCAAAGTGTAATAAAAGTAAGATATATCTATATTAATTAAACCAACAAACTTGAATATAATACCAAATATTAATTTAATAGCTAATATTTCCCAGATTGTGTGAATTTTAAATTCACTTGGGTAAGTTTCTAAAACATTTAATTTGTAAGTATCTACTTTTAAGTCAATTAGATAGAGATCTGTTATAAATTTAATTTTGATAATATTATCTGAAGGTAAAGATATATCATCTGTATAGTGTACTTAATTCAGTTTAGTCACTCAGTTGTGTCTGACTGTTTGCGACCCCATGAATTGCAGCACGCCAGGCTCCCCTGACCATCACCAACTCCCGGAGCTTTCTCAAACTCTCGTCCATCAAGTTGGTGATGCCATCCGATCGTCTCATCCTCTGTTGTCCCCTTCTCCTCCAGTCTTCAGTGTTTTGCAGCATCAGTGTCTTTTCCAAGGAGTCAGTTCTTCATATCAGGTGGCCAAAGTATTGGAGCTTCAGCTTCAACATCAGCCCTTCCAATGAATATTCAGGACTGATTTCCTTTAGAATGGACTGGTTGGATCTCCTTGCAGTCCAAGGGACTCTCAGGAGTCTTCTCCAACACTATAGTTCAAAAGCATCAATTCTTCCGTGCTCAACTTTCTTTATAGTCCAACTCTCACATCCATACATAACTACTGGAAAAACCGTAACTTTGACTAGAATGACCTTTGTTGGTAAAGAAATGTCTCTGCTTTCTAATATGCTGCCTAGGTTGACCATAGCTTTACTTCCAGGGAGCAAGCGTCTTTTAATTTCATGGCTGCAGTTACCATCTACAGTGATTTTGAAGCCCCCCAAAATAAAGTGTCTCACTGTTTCCATTGTTTCCCATCTATTTGTCATGAAATGATGGGACCGGATGCCATGATCTTAGTTTTCTGAATGTTGAGTTTTAAGCCAGCTTTTTCACTCTTCTCTTTCATTTTCCTCAAGAGGCTCTTTAGTTCTTCATTTTCTGCTGTAAGGGTGGTGTCATCTGAGTATCTGAAGTTACTGATATTTCTCCCAGCAATCTTGATTCCATCCTGTGCTTCATCCAACCTGGCATTTCACATGATGCATTCTGCATACAAATTAAATAAGCAGGGTGACAATATACAGCCTTGATGTACACCCGATTTGGAACCAGTCTGTTGTTCCATGTCCAGTTCTAACCAGACATGCTCACAGATGTGCAATAGACATAACTGAGATTGCATAGCTTCATTTTAAAACTTTGTCACAAGATATTACAATATAAATGTACCAATTTATAAATAACAGTTGTTGTAAAAATTATTTGCTCAGATGATGAAGGCTTTTTACTATTTGTGGAAAAGCCTTTGAGATTTGTATCTGTCCCTGATAAATCCTTAAGAAGGCCAATATTAGATTTTGGGTGAGATAAATTTTCCAGCAGCTTGAGTTATTTTGTTTGCTTTTGTTTTAGACAGGTAAAAAGTGGATTTATTTAGAGAGACACACGTTCCACAGACAGAATACAGTCCATCTGAAAAAGCAAGGAAGTCAGTCCTGAAAGAAAGACACTCTACAGAGTGTGGGCCATTTCAGGAGGCAAGAGTGCAAGCAGTTTGAGTTTTAAAAGGTCTCTTTTTTCCTTTTTTTCCCTTTTCAGCTTCAGATTCAACCTGATTGATTTAATTAGGCTCAGTCTCAAGTCACTGTGAGTTGTATATTCTGATTTGTAGCCATTTGAGGGACAAAGATAGTTGCTTTTAATTCCCCAAAGAACTGGCCTGCTGCCTAAATGATTTTAAAAAGTTGATTTGCCCAGCTATATCCAGCTATATTTTCTTTAATTTACTTTTTTTTTATATATCAACAAGATGATATTCAGCTAAACTGGAAGTCAAGAGTTCTATATTCTAGAACTTTAAAATTTAATTTATTATGTCTTCAAAAGTGTATACAAGCTGTTCAATAAGGACACTCTTTGTGAGTTGACAAGTTAAACATAGCAATCTATCCTAGAGAAAAAAAAAAATATTGCTTTTATTAGTCCCTGAATATCAGCCCCAGTTTTTACTTTATACTGTGTGGGCTCAGGTAAGTCTATTGGTTTCTTTTAGTATGTTTAACTAATACTGCCCAAGGGGCAGATGTATACACTTCATTTTATAATACAAGGCAAGGGAAGCATTGCTCAGTGATGTAATGTCTATCCCACAGTACAATTGGGTGAAAGAGATGTAACCATCTTATTGAAAGCTCATTCAAATATTCCAGTTTTTATAAGATTTCATCTCAGTTTTATAACTCCTATACCTTTAACTTTAGCCTCCCTCCGTCAGGAGCCCATCAACAAATCTTGGTCTTAAAAGGAGTCCTGAAACTTTCCTTTTTATCACCCTGGCCATTTAATCCATTCGTGTGTAAAAGGTTTTTGGGCTCCCAGTGAGGGCTCAAGCCCAGGGACACAGGACCTTTTGTCAGTCTTAACTTGATTAATTGATCTCACTGTTGTCCCAAGTAAATGCTAGTCAGGTATCTCAGCATAATTTCCTTCCAGCCTTAAAATTTTGTTTTAAAATAGGAATAAGTAGAGTGAACTACACTGTTGCAGGGACCAACTGGGGGGTCCCTTTGGTTTATCCAACCTCAGGTAGTGTTAACTC
>SJYV01032835.1:0-17436 GCA_006410875.1 Neotragus pygmaeus
GTAAGTTTCCTCATGCATTTCACTGGCTCTAAAATATTGAGATTGTTTCTTGATCCTGAGAGATATAGATTTACATCAGGATTGGGTTTGGGGTCCTAATAGTTTATTTTATGATCAATGGTGACATTTCACCCCTCCCTCACTTTCCCAAATAATTTGCTGGAATCTGATCATATTTTACATTATTAATAAATTATCAATTTGCCATGTGAGATAAATTTGAAAAGAGTGGTCTAATATTGCATGATTTCATATAAATTACTCTTGTTTCTTAATTAACAATGCTGAACACATATACCGTATATTTCTGGTAGTTATTTATGGTACTCACTTATGTGTGCTCTGAAAAGATTTCCTCTAAACCAGAGCAGCGGATTTTAATTTTAACATAGGAATCATTTGGATATCTTGTGAAATTTCAGATTCTGATTTTGTAGGTTTGCAACAAAATTCTGCATTTCTGACAAGAACCCAACTTTGTGTAACCAGGCTCTGAAAATTCCCTAATTAAGAGCTTTTAAATATATATGTATTCCTGGGCTTTATTCTCAGTGATTCCAGTTTAATAAGAATAAAATCAAATGTTTATATACTTGAATATCCACATATATAATTTTGATAATATATGCCTGGTTTTTTAACTGCCAAAATATATTTCAATTATGGATGTTTTGATTAATTGCGGTTTAACCTGTCTTTGAAGTCTACCCTTCTATGGTCGGTTCTTCGTGCTGTAGCAGCACCAAATTACTAACAGTTCTGAACATGCTCTCTCTTCATGCACTGTTTCCTTTGCTTAAAAAGTTGTGTTTTCATTCTGTTTATTGAGGAAATGACTCGCTGTCCAAGGGACTCTCAAGAGATTTCTCCAGCACCACAGTTTGAAAGCATCAGTTCTTCAGTGCTCACCTGTCTTTAAGGTCCAACTCTTCTATTCACATACAACTACTGGAAAACCTATAGATTTGACTAGACAGACCTTTGTCAACAAAGTGGTGTCTCTGCTTTTGAATATGCGGTCTGGGTTTGTCAGAGCTTTTTTCCCAGGGAGCAAGCATCTTTTAATTTTGTGGCTTCAGTCACCATCTGAGTGATTTGGGAGACTATAAAATAAAATAAAACCTGTCACTACTTCCGCTTTCACTCCATCTGCTTACCATGCAGTGATGAACTGAATGCCGTGATCTTAGTTTCTTGAATGTTGAGTTTTAAGCTAGCTTTTTCACTCTCTTCTTTCATCCTCATCAAGAGCCTCTTTTAGTTTCTTTACTTTTTGCCGTTAGAGCGGTATCATCTGCATAGATCTAGCTGTAATATAACCCCTCTACAAAGCCTTCTTTCATGCTCTTATTTAGTGGTTCTCAAATGTGAGTTCTGCCTTATTCTCTTAGGGACAGTTGATAAAGTCTAGAGACATTTTTCATTGTCACAACTTGGAGGACAGATGGGTTGCTACTGACATCTCGTAGGTAGAAGTCAGGGTTGCTGCTAAACATTCTACAATACGAACAGCCCCTATAACAAGTCTTTATCTAATCCGAAATATCTGTAGTACTGAGGCTGAGAAACCCTGCTCTAGTCTGTTAGATGTCCCTCTTTTATTTTCCTCCAGATTGCTTCTATTTTACTACTTATTGCAATTTTTATTGCCTATTTCTCTCTCTCCCAGGTTTTTATGTTCTTGGACAAGGAATTGTCTTTTTCATTTCTATTTCCTCACAGCCAGTGGGTTGTGTGCGTGAGTTCCATAAATATTGAACAAAATAAATGTGTAAATATCTCTTAGAATATATAACTAAACTTAAAAAATAAACTCGTATGCAGTTTTGTGGTGAGCAGATGGGCTAACCGGAGATCTAGATAGATTCATGGACTTTCAGTGGGGGTGAGATGTTACTGCAGCCTGAAAGGCATAATATCAAATCATCAATCACTGACTATAGGGTCAGCCTCCAGAGCAAGGAGCGGGGGGGGGGGGGACCCTACATTTATCGCTTGCCAATTGGAAGGAACACAATTGACTGGAACCAGCTGGTTTTGAACTCTCCCAAAGGCTGTGATCCATTTAATCAGTTTGGAACACATCCATAACTTTGAAGGTGGATCAGGAAGGATGGAAAGCTTGGACAAAGTCAGCTAAGACCAGCGATCTCCCCATTTAAAATGTTTGATGTAAGAGACACAATGATTAAAAAAGAAAAAGCTATGTGCATAGGGTCAAGGGTAATGGTAGGAAGATGGGTCATTCTTTATGATTTTGAAAACTGACAAAATGTGTTTAGTTTGGAATGATCTGAGAAACCTCACATAACTCAGCCTGTACTCCATTTCACTAACAGTGAGGGGAAATAATCAAATCTACAGTTCCTGCTTTCTATCTGTCATCTAAGTCATTCCAGGGACAGTAATCCTGGGTAGTGTCTTTTAGTTGGAGCCATTTCCCAGGAGAGACAGAGTTATTAATAAGACATTGCAGGCTGATATACTTTCTCCTACCTGTTTTTGATTTTCCTTCTTTCTAATGCAATTTCACTGATCTCTTGGAAATGAGACATACACGGGATGTTCTTCCTTGCTCATGCATTCCAAATGTGCTTTCAAATTAAAATGCTGTACCATATGCAAAATTCAGGTGTAGGAGATTAGAAATAATCTCTTACATTTGTATGGGATACTCCTGAGGAGCAACTATTATATTTGGTTTCTTTTAGCCTCACTTTACCAAGCTGGTTCACTTGCCTTTGCTTATTTTTCAAAACTGGTGACCCTTCCATAATTTTAAATTCAAGTATTTTTTCCTTCTCATGCCTTTAAAGCTTTTTCCCTTTAATACTCAAATACAGTATTTCTTGTGGAGAAGGCAATGGCCACTCCAGTACTCTTGCCTGGAAAATCCCATGGATGGAGGAGCCTGGTGGGCTACAGTCCATGGGGTCACGAAGAGTCGGACACGATTGAGCGACTTCACTTTAACTCTTCACTTGCATGCTTTGGAGAAGGAAATGGCAACCCACTCCAGTGTTCTTGCCTGGAGAATCCCAGGGATGGGGGAGTCTGGTGGGCTGCCGTCTATGGGGTGGCACAGAGTCAGACACGACTGACGTGACTTAGCAGCAGCAGCATATTTCTTGAAGCATGCTAAAGTTTAGAATCCACTGATACCTCATTTTTACTGTCACTTTTTCCCCTCATGACCTCACTTAATCTGCATTAGTTCCAATGTCATTACTCATCCCTTTTATGCTCCTTCAGGCCCTCCACCCGTCTTTCCCTGATTATATTTGCCTGGCTGAACACCCACCTTGGTTAATTCCGGCTGTCCTCCTCTTACCCACGCATACCTCAACAGCTGGAGTTGTCTGAAGATTTTTCTTTCCCATTCCCACCTCCATGTGTGCACACAGTAACTCCCATGTTGACCAGTCTCCCTTCCAAGTTATGACTGCTATCTTGTGAATTTTGCTTCAAAATCCGACCCAACTCTCTAGGTCAGGGCTTGGAAAATGTTTTCTATAAAGGGCCAGATATTAATAGAAAGCATTATAAGCTTTGGGAGCCATACGGTTTCTGTCACAAGTTGGCCCTCCTAGCAGGAAAGCAGTCACAGACTGTACGAAAATGAATGGGCGTGGCTATCTTCCAACTAAAGTATTTACAAAAATTATCAGTGGATTGGATTTGGCTCACAAGCTGTAGCCTGATGACCTTGCCCCAGACCATTCAATCTTCTACTATCTTAGAGGACTATTTTAAATTCCCTCTGTTTCTTAAACCTTGCACAGTTACTCCCTATCTCATACCAAGTCTCTGCTGTTAATCTTGCTTTGTTTGATTAGAAACATCAAAAGAAGGCAGAAAGGAAGAATCGCATCTCCTGTCCTCTCTGGATGAGAGCCCATTTCATTCTGCGTTCTCTCCCATGTCTATGGATGAAATATTTATGTTTCTCATTGAGGTTGGTCACACCATTTCCCCACTGGATCCCACCCTCTCTCCTCTATATAAGGGAAAGTTCCAGCAATCGTCCCCTGGCTTTCCCATGCTATTAATGCTTTCTTCTTTGTGGAGATTGTTCAAATTCATGTTGTCATGCCTACCAGCTTAAAAAAGAAAGAAAAACAAAACCCTATTCCTTGACCTCATGTTCCTCTTTAGCTACAGTTTCATTCCTCTGCTCCACTTATAGCAAATAAACCTCAGTGAGTTATTTGTAGTCATCCCTCCTTTTCCTCTCCTTCTGTCGTTTCTTAAACCCACTCCCATCAGATTTTATCTCCACCATTCCACTAAGCAACTCATTAGAATTGACCTACCGTATTTACCTTCTCATTGTCAACTGCAATAATCACTATGCTAGTCCCTGTCTCAACAATATTTAAGGAAATTGATAAATATGACATTTTCGTCATGTGACCTCCACGTGGCCCCTAGGATCCACTGTCTCTTGTGGCCTCCTGTGCCTCCGGCTGCTCCTTCTCTGGCTCATGGTTTCACGGTCTGCAGTTGAAATTTCTCATTTTCAGAGTCCTTTTCTGATCAGCCTATGAAAAGTTGCAATCCCTTAGTACAGTGCTCCTTAGCCCCATTACCTGCTTTATTTTCCCCATAGCACTTGGCAAAATAAAATGTATTATATATTTATGTATGTTTCTGTTGATCACCTTTTCCTCTCATCATTAGAATATAAGCTCTGTGAGTACAGGGGTATTGTTCTGTTCACTACTGTGTTTCTGGCATATAGTAAATACTCAATGAACAGTCATTGTATGAATGGATAAATCTTTTAAATCCTTCCGCACACACAATAGTATGGTTGTGGTTTAGTTGCTAAGTTGTGTCCAACTCTTGTGACCCCATGAACTGTAGCCCACCGGGTTCCTCTGTCCATAGGACTTTCCAGGCAAGAGTAATAGAGTGAGTTGCCATCTCCTTCTCCAGGGGATCTTCCTGACCCAGGGGTTGAACTCTAGTATCCTGCATTGCAGGCACATTCTTTGCTAAATGGGCTACTGGTGCTTCCCTGGTAGCTCATATTAGATGTTCCAATTCTCCTCTTGAGTATGTGATCCTTTTTCCCCTGTGAAGATAAAATTAACATTCAAAATGGCTAAGTGACCTGTACAAAATCATATCTCAGGTGAGAAGAAAGCCTTCAGAGGGGCTTTCCACCACAATTTTTTGAGGGATTGCCATCAAATATCTGGTTAACCCCCTAGTTATGAGAGCCTAGCAGAAGCCTACCTTATTCCACTACTGAGGGGCTCCATCTGTTAGAAAGTTCCAAGTTAGTGTTCTTTCCTTATTCCTCTCCTGATAAAGAATTGTATATTTTTGCCACTACCTTTCAAATCCACCTTAAGAAAATGCATACTTGAATTTTCACAAGATATTTCTGCTACTTTTATTTCCCTTGTCTACTAGAAAATGATTTCCTTTAATACCTACAGGATGTTACCACCTTCCTGGAACATTCACCACTTTGCTCAAGTTCTTAATTATTGTCTGTGTTTCCCTGGTACTCTGTGGTCCACGTCATGGTGTTCAGTACTGCAGTTTCTTTCTGCCTACTGACGGGAAAGAAAGTGAAGTCGCTCAGTCGTGTCCAACTCTTTGCGACCCCCCTGGACTCTATAGCCCACCAGGCTCCTCCGTCCATGGGATTCTCCAGGCAAGAATACTGGAGTGGGTTGCCATTTCCTTCTCCAGGGGATCTTCCTGACCCAGGGATCAAACCCAGGTTTCCCACATTGCAGGCAGACGCTTTAACCTCTGAGCCACCAGGGAAGCCCATACACATGGGCTACTGACGGGGGCATGTATTATTTATCTTATCTCCTATCAAGTCTGTAACAGAGGAAAAAAAAATAACTTTTTGTCCAGTTTTGTACAGTTAGGCCTCGTACTTGGCATTTTACTTACATGATTTTAGTTTTCACAATGCTGTGAGGTAAGTACAAGGATATGCCCATTTGACAGATCAACAGAATGAAAATAAGAAACTGCTGTAACATCCCAAAGGCAATTAAAGCTTTTATATTTTATTATTTTTTTTAAAATTTGTTGAGGAAATTTGACAAATATAGTTGTATATGTTTAAAATATACAATACGATGATTTGATATCCATTGTAGAATAATTATCAAGAGCAAGATAATTAACAAAACCTTCACTTCGCATAATTAACATAGTTAACTTTTTCTTTTGTGTGTGTGTCGGGGGTGGGGGTGGTGGTGAGAATGTTTAAGACCTATTCTTTGCAACTTTCAGGTAGGCAACATTGTATGTTGACTGTAGTCACATGTGGTACTTCAGATCCTTAGAACTTATTCTTTTAAAACTGCAAATTTGTCCCTTTGACTTATATCAACCTATGTTACCCTTCTCCCAGTCCACGATAACCAGCAGTCTAGTGTTTCTATGAAACCATATAGTATTTGTCATTCTCTGGCTTGCTTCACTTAGCATGCTGCTGCTGCTAAGTCACTTCAGTCGTGTCCGACTCTGCGTGACCCCATAGACGGCGGCCCACCAGGCTCCCCCGTCCCTGGGATTCTCCAGGCAAGAGCACTGGAGTGGGTTGCCATTTCCTTCTCCAATGCATGATGCCATTCAAATTTTTGCATGTTATCACAAATGGCAGGATCTCCTTTTTTAATAGTCTAATAACATTCCATTTATATATATGCCACAGAATATATATTTTTCTAAAGATATATAAATGGCTTATCTCATATTATATATGAAAAATGTTCAACATTACTAACTAAAGGGAAATGAAAATTAAAATCACCATGAGATATAACCTCACACATGTTAGGATGACAATAATCAAATGGCATTGAAACATGTATACTATCAGGTAAGAAACGAATCACCAGTCTATGTTCGATACAGGATACAGGATGCTTGGGGCTAGTGCATGGGGATGATCCAGAGAGATGATATGGGTTGGGAGGGGGTAGGGGGGTTCAGGATTGGGAACTCATGTACACCTGTGGCTGATTCATGTCAATGTATGGCAAAACCAATACAGTATTGTAAAGCAAAATGAAGTAAAAATTAAAATTAAAAAAAAATATATATATATATAAATTAACTGATAACAACAGTTGGCAAAGATTTAGAGAAAAGGGAACTGTTACATCAGTGCAATGTAGGTTGGTAGAGCCATCATGGAAAACAGTATAGCTTTTTCTCAAAAAACTAAAAACNGAAGTAAAAATTAAAATTAAAAAAAATATATATATATAAATTAACTGATAACAACAGTTGGCAAAGATTTAGAGAAAAGGGAACTGTTACATCAGTGCAATGTAGGTTGGTAGAGCCATCATGGAAAACAGTATAGCTTTTTCTCAAAAAACTAAAAACAGAACTACCATCTGATCCAGCAATCCCACTCCTGGGTATATACCTAAAGAGAATGAAACTAGTATCTTGAAGAGATATCTGTACATCTATGATCACTACAGTATTATTCACAGTACCAAGATATGGAAGTCCCTTTAACATTCTTACTAGAGGTATAGATAAAGAAGATGTGGCAACTGCAGCTTTTAAACATCGTAACATGGACCACACACACACACACACACACACACACATCCGTTTGACTCTGATGACCATGCTTTTAACAGCTATGTGGTACCCACAATAATTTTGAATGAAGGAAAGAAAATAAAGCAAACAAAAAATGAGCGAAATGTCACATCCATCTTTTACCATTTGATCTAGGCTAGCCTTTTGAGAAACAGAATATTTGTGCTTATTCTGTAAATAATAATCTGTCAGTTTTTTTTTTTAACTTTATTTTACTTTACAATACTATATTGGTTTTGCCATACATCAACATGAATCCGCCACGGGTGTACATGAGTTCCCAATCCCGATCCCCAATCCCACCTCCCTCCCCATACCATCTCTCTGGGTCATCCCAGTGTACCAGCCCCAAGCATCCTGTATCCTGCATCGAACCTAGACTGGCGATTCATTTCTTACATGATACTATACATTTTTTTTTTTTTTTGAAGAGGGCAGCTATAATCCTATCAGATCTCTTCTGAGAAATTATCTCACTGTTTTGGTCACTACTGAACTCCATGACTTTCAGTTGGTTAGTGATTCCAGACCTCTGGGTATTCACAGGGGCTCCTGTGAACTTGGAAGAATGATCTGACTACAGTGGATCTGAGGTTAAAGAGTGAAGTACAGTGGGAAGAGCCTGGGTAGCCTTGAGTGATTTTGGCTCTAGCACCCACTGGCTGATTATCACTCAATGACTTAACCTTCATGTGAATAAATTTCTTCATCTGTAAAACGGGTTAATAATGCCCCTCAGTTAAGAGTACTAAACTAATTCAATTTAGTAAAGTGCTTAGAAAAGTGTCTGGTGCAAAGTCAACTCTAATGAATTCTTTTCTAAATAAAACTGATTTCTCCTGCCTCTCTTGCAACTGACTTTAGCAGTTCAGCAGAAGTGGCACAGAGCTATGTATTGGTTGACTCTAACCTTTTCTTGGAAAGAGCACAGAGAAACAATTCAGGCTTTGTCTCCTGGGGGCTAGCAATTTCTTCTGACTTATTTGACCCGTCAATTCAGAGAAGAAAAAGGGGGAAAAAAAAAAAAAAAAAACTTACCAAGCACCTAGTCAGTTCAGTTAAACATCAGTTTGGCTGATTATTTTACACTGAGCTAACTGGCAGTTTGCCTGCGGAGATCAAAATGGCTTGTTTTTGGCATCACTTGGCCTAGGCTGAGAACTAACAAGTAATTTTTGAGTTGAGGGAGGTGCAGTCTGTGATGATTGTGCAAGACCTTGACTACACCCAAGGTTATGATGCCAGGCTATGAAGAGGAAATCATCAGGCTAGTTAGACTGACTCCTGTTGGAGGCCAAACAATATTATCATGTGTTTGGAGGCCTCGGTTGGTTTTGCTTTCTGAATTTTGTCTGAATATGCTGGACCCTGGTTTTCGAAGCTGCTGCATAGCTGTGTGGATCTGAGTGACGTGGTTGCTGTTTTCCATCTGCACCAATGAGAAAGTTTCCCATCTGAACTTTGTCACCTCTGCCTACTTGGCTTTTTTTCCCCAGTGTGCATTGTAAGAGCTCAGCTAATGTCTTCTCAGTGGATGCTGGATGGGCTGTGCAATAAACAGGCAGGGAACTGATCAAAGTTCAGAAGTTAGACAAGACTCAGTTGAGAGGCAAAGGTGATCCCAAAACAGACTCATTTGGGGGTCTTGAAATACTATAATTAAGATCTTAGTTTGTTTTCTTCAGAATTCTTACAACAAACGATATTACCAACAACTGGGGTCCCCTTATGAAGACACTTGGCAATTTCCATCTGAGAAATGCTTGACAGGCCAGGTAGGTACCCCCTGAAAAGAGAGACTGAATGGTGCACATGGGCTTAGTGATTTCTGGACTCCAGTCACTATAATGAACTGCTGTTAGGTATTAGTGCTGACCGGCAAATTTATCTGTTGATGAAATACTCCAAACCTGAGAGGCTTCATCTTCCCTCAAACGCCATCTAATACTACACAGCCTCACCACCACCTCTGAGGCATTGCAGCCACTGTGATGAAGGGTGGGCCTTCAGCAGCAGAGTGTACAGGAGCTGATGTGGGAGACTTCATCCATTTCTTCTCCCTTCTCTCATTTCATACCTTCCCCTGAGCAAGCCCTTTCTGTGTCTTTCCTTTCTACTGATGTAAAGATATCTACAAATTTACACACAAAGCATCATCCCATGAACAACAGCATGGCCACCAATGGCTGTAATAATACCTGTTTCTCAGGATCAGGCTTTATACAATAGTAAGTGTCACGGTAAATTCTTTTTTTTCCTGATTTTCTTTTAATCCTCCTGCTCAGAATTTTAGTCCTAGGCTAGATGTTCTAATACTTACTTAACACTTTTACTTCTCTCGGTCCACAAAGGAAGTGCTGGCTCAGCAACTTTGAGCAGCCAACAGTATCTAGCTATAATTTAGCAATACTGCTTACGTTTCACTATATTTTTATACATACTCTCTATTTGTTGCAAATTGAGCTGTTTGTCCTTTAGTGGAATTGGTATAAAGTTCAGTCCATAAACCAATTTATTTCTGTTAAAATTTTGAGTTGGATTTCTATGGAGATTGTAAATAAATAACAGTAACTGAAATGCACGGAGAGGGCAAAACTCATGTGGAAGATATTTAAATGACTGTAGTGGAGCAAGCATTGATTTTGAGGGCTGAAATTAGAGTACAAGATAGCAATACTGCTTAAACTTTAACATACAATTTAACCACCTGGGGATCTAGTTATAGGTTCTGATTCAATAGACCTAGGATGGGTTATGGAACCTGAGATTTGGTGCTTCCAGCAAGTTCCAGGGTTGTGCTAGGCACCCAGGCCCACTGTCACTGTGGACATTTTGCAAGGCAAGGATCTGACACTTCTTCTAGCTCCTCCTGATTCAACCAGGTTCACCAAGAGCTCATGCTGTAGCATGGGGTCAACACTGATCATAGTAATTGAGATGTTACTTGCCCCTATTCTACCAGTGGTTTTTAAATCTTCCCGACCCAGGGATCAAACCCGGGTCTCCCGCATTGGAGGCAGACGCTTTAACCTCTGAGCCACCAGAGAAGCCCTCTTAAAGTTTAGTATTTTTTAAAAATCACCTTCAGTGATTGTTAAACCATGAATTGCTGAGCCCACCAAGGGAGTTTCTGGTTAAGCAGGTCTCAGAAATGGCCTGAGAAATTACATTCCTAACAAGTTCCAGAAGATGATGATATTGCTTGTCCAGGGACAAGACTATATATAGATTTTACAAGTGGATGTGTGAGTTTCAGGCATGGGAACACAGTAGTACTGGTTAGCACAAAACTCATCCTGACTACAGTGAGGCTTCTTTGTTCTCCAAATATTCAAGTCTTCTTTACAGCTTCAGTAGGAATGCCAAGGTATACAGCGGAGACTAGATGGGGTCTCCACCGGCATATGGATCGTCCTGGTGGAGCATCACCCCAGGTTTTGCTTTCTCATACGTCCCAGGTGTGTGAATGTTATTGCTGTTGCTCAGTTGCTAAGTCGTGTCTGGCTCTTTGCCACCCCATAGACTGCAGCACGCCAGGTTTCCTTGTCCCCCACTATCTCCTGCAGTTTGCCCAAGTTTATGTACATTGAATTCATGATGCTATTCAACCATCTCTTCCTCTGCCTCTTCTCTTCTCCTGCCTTCAAACTTTCCCTGCATTGGGGTCTTTTCCAATTAGTTAGCTCTTCACATCAGGTGGCCAAAGTATTGGAGCTCCAACTTCCATATCATTTCTTCCAATGAACATTCATGGTTGATTTTCCTTAGGATTGATTGGTTTAATCTCCTTGCAGTCCAAAGGACTCTCAAGAGTCTTCTTCAGCACCACAGTTTGCAAGCGTCAGGTCTTCAGAGCTCAGCCTTCTTTATGTATATTTGTATGTAAGTATGAATATATACATACACAGAGAGTAGAGTGGTTCAGTCATAGGGAGCAGATAGAAGATGTAGTTTCTTAGTCAGATATCACCTTAATTTGACCAAAACCCCGGTGACTGTTTGTGACAGAATTTTTGTGATGTGGCAAATGCATCTACTTGAGAAGGACTGATTCAGACGTAATGACAGAACACCTATGCACCAACTTGGGTTATGATTCTTTTTCTTCTCACGTTTCTCTCACCTAGATCTGTCACATTATAGTATGCATATATATTGTATACTGCATATATATATATATATATATATACACACATACATATATATTCTAATATATAAAATAACAAGAGTCAGTTTAGTTCAGTTCAGTAACCAATTTAAAATCTGTTGCAAGGATTAAAAGAAAAAAAAATTACCTGTAGAGTGTTTTATTACAACACCAGGACAAATAAATATTAATAGTGAAATAAATAAGCTCTATTTGAGGACAAGGAGGAGGCTGTGTGGTGGAGCTTCCTGGGGGAGGGAGAGGGAAGAAGATGAAATAGTAGGTGAGGATGTCAGAGGCCATATCTTACAGAGGCTTGTAGGACAGCACAATTTGGGTTTTAAGTGTAGTGAAAAGTAACTGGAGGGTTTGAAGCTGAAGTGCAATACCATTTGATTTACAATTTACAGCCATCTGTTTGCCTCGCAGAGAAGAGAGTATAAGGAGGAAGAGTCGAAGTTGGGAGACTGGTTACAGTGTCCAGGTGGCGGTGATCGACTGACTTGCACAAGCCGTGATGATGGTGAGAAGTGGCCAGATTCAGGCCATATTCTGGAGACAGTGTTGCTGGCATTTGTTGAGAGATTGCTGAACAATGGAAAGAAAGAGGAATCGAAGATGACTCTCAGATCTAAGTGACTGTGTAGAGTGGATAAAGGAGCCGTTTACTGAAATGAGGAAACTCTAAAGAAGCAGGTTTGGGAAGTTTCTCAGTATTTTTATTTAGACACACAACATGTGAACCATTAATTAGGTATGTAAGAAGAGATATTGAGAAAGTCTAGAGTCTGATAGTCAGGGGATAGATTAGAAGTTGATTCACATTTAGGAATCCGGAGCATTTGGGGGCTATTCAATGCCTGGTATCTGGCGAAGAGCTTACAAGATGAGAATGTAGGTAAAGAGATCCCCTCTCAGTGAATTCCTGCACAGAGAGGCATGGAGAAGAAAGGGAATGGTATCGCAAAGATAACACNGGAGCATTTGGGGGCTATTCAATGCCTGGTATCTGGCGAAGAGCTTACAAGATGAGAATGTAGGTAAAGAGATCCCCTCTCAGTGAATTCCTGCACAGAGAGGCATGGAGAAGAAAGGGAATGGTATCGCAAAGATAACACCTGAGGGTGTGGCAGCACCCGGGAAGGACTGGCCAAGAGGGGAACCAGGGAGGATGGATCCCATGCTCAGCACTTCCAACTCAGTTAAAGAATTCTGCACCAGACACGGCCGAAGAACCTAGCTGATGGAAGCATGCAGGAAAGAGGCAGTAGGTCCTGAGCTGTAGGGAGTAAGGGCAGCCCCAGAAATGCCCAACCAATACCTCAGCATTGAGCAAATCCCTGTTCTTGGAACAACTTCAAGGAGTAGAATGTGCCCTTCAAGTACTCTTGTCACCTCAAGTATGTGCCAAGCAGAGCTGAAATTGCCATGAGCTAGATAAGAAATGGGGAGCCCAAGTTAATCTAATGAAAATAATAGTATATTTGTTGCATGAGGTCTGAAATTTTCACCTACTGCATCATGATTCTAATTGCTGGTGGTGTCAATGCAGTTTCCTAACTAAGAGGAAAAAGAAATTTTTGCTCATCATTTTCCTTTTTCCAGGGAATGCTTGCATTTGCCAGATACACCAGTTTTGGAACAGAATTTTTTTTTAAAGTGTTTTCTGCATTGTGATGAGCTAAGGAAGCATCTCTCTCTTTCTAGAGTCATGAACCAGACACAGTTAACATAGTGAAATCTGCCGTACATTTAATCAGAGGTAGTTAATTTGATTTTCTAAAATTAAGCAGAACATCAGTTTATCATTAGGCTTGAGAATTTCTGGGTTTCAGAAGTCACCCTGCCTGCCCCCAAAGGGCTTTGTTGGATATGAATAATACCCTACAAATATATTGATGATAATAAGCATCTAAATGTTCTGTAAGGAAAAAAAGAAAAAAGAAATTCCTGACAAGCATGAATGGTGACTCATGGTAGCCAGAATTCTTAGAATTTATGATCATTGCAACATGAAAAAATAATTATGAATAATAAAAATCTGTTACAATAATTAGCTGTAATGAATGCTCATGGTGAGCTAAATGAACTGGAACAATTAAAGGCAATATCACATAATTTGCATCTTGTGTTATGTCAGATCATTTTATCATTAGAGAGATATAGGGAGAAGTAGAGAGAAAGATAAAAAGACAAAGGAGACAAAATGGGAGCTGATGAAGAGAAAGTAAAACAAACCTTTTAGCTTCCTACTTCCTGGCCTCTCAAAAAAGGTAAATACTTCAGTTTTTGCATCCATTCCAAGTTGTCTTTAGTACATCAATAACGTGAGAAAGATAATCAGTGTAGCAGACTTTCAAATGTGACAAAATTGGGTTTGAACAGCTACCTGTCTTTTACATGTTATATAACAGGCAACTTCCTTAGCTGACCTAAGTGTCAGTTACATTCGTAAAAAAGAATACTCATAGATGTTGCCCAAAACTGTGGTGAGGAGTGAATTGTTCATATCTACAGTTAACCCTTAGTAAATGTTCACTATGCACCTGGCATTCTCCTGGATACCTCCATAGGAACTGTGTCATTTAGTCCTCCCTAATCAGTAAGAGCTATAATTATCTCTTTTACAGAAGAGAAAACAAGGCCTCAAGTATGGAATACAAAGAGTACGTGATAGAGTGGTATTTGGTAAAGGCACTTAGTTTCCAGAATTTACGTCTTTTGTCCCTATTAAGAAGCTTCTGCTAGCCAGCAGCAGATTTCAGTAAAGGTCAGGTGTCAGTTTTTCATCTCACCTTTATGTGAGCAAAACAAAGTATGTGTTTACATTTGTGAGTGGGCCTTACTATAATTTATTTTCCCTTATGGCTCAGATGATAAAGAATCTGCCTGCAATGCAGGAAACCTGGGTTCAATCCCCAGGTCTGGAAGACTCTCTGCAGGAGGATACGGCAATCCACTCCAGTATTCTTGCCTGGAGAATTCTATTGACAGAGGAGCCTGGCAGGCTACACAGTCTATGCGGACACAAGTAATCGGACATGACTGAGCAGGTAACACTTTCACTTTCAGCTATACAGTATGAAGGGAAACATTTGGGGTTGACTCTGAAATTTTAATATAACCAATTCCATCCAGTAGGAACCCTGTATTGTGAGAAGACAAGATTACTGCAGGTGACTTTGTCAGTAAGAAGGTGATGAGCAGCTCCCAGAGTTAAGCTTTACCTGACCCCAAGCAGGATGGAAGGATCATCAGTCACCAGCTTGTCATCCAGGACATTCGAGAAAAGCCTCACTTGACCCACCCTGACAAGGACCACTCTGTGACACAGATGGTTGTGATTTTTCTGGTACCTGGATTCAGAGCCTTTCTGGGTCAGGCTCAGTATTCTAGTGAGGGGTGGAGGGAAATTAGTTCTATGCCCTGGAGCAGGAAGACAGAAGACGTAATTGCCCAAGTCTCCTTTTATCTGCTTGGGCATTATTTGCAAGTGAAACAGATACTCCCAATCTGTGTTTACTCAGATAACTTTGGAAAAGATACTCATTACATTGCTTCATTCCACAGTTTGGTGTTATCCACACAGTCAAAGGCTTTACATAGTCAATGAAGCAGATGTTTTTCGGGAATTCTTTTGCTTTTTCTATGATCCAACAGATGTTGGCAAATTGATCTCTTCCATAGTCATGTATGGATGTGAGAGTTGGACCATAAACAAGGCTGACTGCTAAAGAATTGATGATTTTGAACTGTGGTATGGGAGAAGACTCTTGAAAGTTCCTTGGACTACAAGGAGATCAAACCAGTCAATCCTAAAGAAAATCAACCCTGCACATTCATTGAAAGGACAGATGCTGAAGCTGAAGCCCCAATACTTTGGCCACCTGATGTGAAGAATTGACTCATTATCAAAGACCCTATGCTGGGAAAGATTGAAGATGGAGAAGTAGACAACAGAGGATGATCACTATTTTTCTTTCAAAAGAAAGGTAGTGACAGGACCTTTGACCTCAGGCCCCTCCTCTCTTGTCCCCACAGCCCAGCGCTTTCTTTTCTTAACTCAGGTCCCCCTGCTCACCAGCCTTGTCTGTTCTCTGGTGGTCTGCTTGATGGAGGTTATCAAATGACACAGTTGGAGCACCACACTCTTGTCCTCCAGTTGGCAAGAGAGGGAGGTGTTTATTTTCCTCTTTTTCTCTTTTGAGGAGGTGTCTCCACTTGTCAGATAAATGCCTCCAGGCTGAACAGGAGTTGGCAGGAATTTGCCTGTAAAGAAAAGAGAGAAGAAAGAAGGAGGAAAGTTCCCTTTAGGCAGCATTTCTCCTTTGGGCAAACAGTGCCAGTTTACCCAAGTTCCCTGGGCAGAGCCACAGGGCTAAATTTAAGGCATCATTTTCATCTACGGATATTATGTCAGTTGGGAAACTAGTCTGGGATTTAGATGGTCTCATTGCCAGAAAAGGCATATTTGTTACTCAGTGGTTGCTAAAATCTCACATATGAAACATTGTTTTTGTTTGATTGTAATCAGAAAGGATTGGCTTTCTTTAGTTTGCACAGGGGTCCTTACTCACAGTAGGAGTTAGCTTCAGGCAAAACAGAAATATGGGAAAAGGAAACAGCCCTAGGTTGCCAATTATCTCAGGTCTGTAACAAGAATTGTTTTCCTTGCATTTTCTTGTCAATTGCTTTGTTGAAGGAAAGAGGAGGGAGGGAGAGAGAGAGAGATTGGTTTATTTAATTGCTTAATTTCTTTAGTCAAGTGATAAGAACATTTATCTTTGCTGAAGTAGTGGGTTTTAGTGGTCCTCCAGGGACCAAAAGACTACTTGGGGTTCACTTGTCAGTGTTGCCATTTTCTCAGAGGACTTAGTGAAACAATTTTATTCCCAGTTTATAAATTGGAGTTTCTTTTTGAAAAAGGCAGTACATGGTCAGGTTTTTTGAACTGACTTTAATCAAAGAGTTCAAAATCCCTTATTTCAAGGCCTAGATTTGTTGTTTTTACATTAATTGTGTGTGCTTGTCATTTCTGGGTCAAAGTAAATTTTTGTCTAAACCAAATACTTTCATGTAAGACAAGGACAGTCGGACATCAGAATCATCTCCCAGGAATGGCTTCAAACTACTTCTTTTGATAACATTCTGCCTGACATGTTCAGTGCACCCATCACATCAAAGTTGATTCTGTTTTTTTAAAAAAAAGACAAGGAGGAAACTCTTTAATTTTGTTTTTCTTAGGAAACGCATGTTTCAGTTTTCTGTCCATGTGTATTTTTAAAACCATTGATGCACTTTCAAAAGAAGATTTTCAATAACCTTGAGTAGAGATGTAGAATGCACAATTCTTATTTTGAACACATAGAACCTGACAGATTTAGGAAAAGTTGTTAGAGGAGGTCATGTTGGGGCATTTCTATAAAATGTTTAATGCTGACCTTAGTGGCCATGAACAGAATGAAAGCCTTCAAATTACCTTCCCTTCTTGAATGGTGATAAGTTGACGCAGTGTTTAAAGTACACCATCATTAAGACAGTATGGTACTGGCACAAAGACAGAAATATAGATCAGTGGAACAAAATAGAAAGCCCAGAGATAAATCCACACACCTATGGACACCTTATCTTCGACAAAGGAGGCAAGAATATACAATGGAGTAAAGACAATCTGTTTAATAAGTGGTGCT
>SJYV01032836.1:0-11315 GCA_006410875.1 Neotragus pygmaeus
AGACAGCTATACCTTTCCAAACTCTTTATCTAATAAGTTAAGAGGCAAAAGACAGTGAATTATTTGGAGTCAGACATACAATCTCACTAGGATAATTGAGAAAGAGTTATAGTCACCAAATTATAATTCTATTCCCACAAAAGAATAAAAAGGTACTAAAATTTTAATAAAATTTTTATTATGTCACCTTCAGGGTCATTAACTTACTCAGAGAGCATATTGCAATTTAACTAATATTTGCTTGGCACTCCAAAGTTACTTTATTCTCTCTCTTCATTGAAATTAAAAAAAAACAAAACTACAGTAAGAAGTGAGCATGGAGGTACGATAGATGAGTAGAAAGAAGCACCCCTAGAGAAATACAATGCCCAGTGGAGAAAACACATTCTATACCAATTCCTGGTTTATCCTCCCTAGTGAGTTACAACCACTAACCACCAAACTTATTTTGAAAATAGTTTCCCAACTTGTTCACATGGGAGAACACTTCTGTAAGCTATTGTTTCTATAGAACCAAAAGTAGTCATGCTATTTCAATGAAGAGTGAATGAGAGAGAAGCAACATTTTTTCTCAATTGTCAAAATGTAATAAATTCAACAAAAGAAAACGGTGAACAGCATAAGAGACCCTCTTCTCTGGGCCAATCTTGTGCTTTCATTTACCACAGTAAAATGAGAGAATGAGCCATTACATAGCAAGTCTTCCTACTCAGTCATTGTGAACTCCTTTGACTTTGGAGTTCACTAAATGTGTCAATGGCAACTCACTCCAGTGTTCTTGCCTGGAAAATCCCAGGGACAGGGGAGCCTGGTGGGCTGCCGTCTATGGGGTCTCACAGAGTCGGATACGACTGAAGTGACTTAGCAAATGTGTCAAAGGAGGAAAGCCTGTATTTCTCCATAAAAGTAGGGATCATTNCTTGCCTGGAAAATCCCAGGGACAGGGGAGCCTGGTGGGCTGCCGTCTATGGGGTCTCACAGAGTCGGATACGACTGAAGTGACTTAGCAAATGTGTCAAAGGAGGAAAGCCTGTATTTCTCCATAAAAGTAGGGATCATTCTACTCTTCAAAGAAAAGATAACATAATCACAAAGTCAATATACCCTGCTTTGTATACGAAAATCAGCATTTTAGACAAACATATATACTATTTTCTAAGGAAGGAGCCTCCCTCACCAAAGGCAGACACCAGTTGAAGGAAGAAAAAAAGAATGAGATCACTGAATGTGGAATACAAGGCCTCAACCTACCATATTTCCTCCCATATACCACTATGCCAATCACCTAAGCTCCTCTAAGTGTAACTTTTCACTCATCTGTTGTCAAGCTACTGTGTCTTTGCATGTGCTATCCCCCACCCCAATCTCTCTCAAAATACCTATTCATATTTTAAGTCTTATTCCTGGCTCCCCAAGGTACAGGCAATTTCCTGAACTCCTATTCATTTCAGATTATATAATCTGTATGCTGTGTGCTTATCTCATTGCCATATAAGCTGCTGCTACTGCTAAGTCACTTCAGTCCTGTTCGACTCTGTGAGACCCCATAGACGGCAGCCCACCAGGCTCCCCTGTCCCTGGGATTCTCCAGGCAAGAACACTGGAGTGGGTTGCCATTGCCTTCTCCAATGCATGAAAGTGAAAAGTGAAAGTGAAGTTGCTCAGTTGTGTCCAACTCTTAGCGATCCCATGGACTGCAGCCTACCAGGCTCCTCCATCCATGGGATTTTTCCAGGCAAGAGTACTGGAGTGGCTTGCCATTGCTTTCTCCACCATACAAGCTACTTAAGGGCAAAATCTAAATTCTTTTTATCTTTGACCCTCCAGCACCAGATTTAAAATGTTAGAACAAATGCTTGGGCAAGAAAGAAGTATGGTCTCAGTATTAATATTAAATGGAAAAAGTACAAAAGACCCTGAGCAGCAAACGTAAGCATATAAAATGATTAAGAAAAGAAAAAAGGGAGGAGGACTGTTTGCAAATGTCCAGTGAAAATTCCCATCTCAGAAAAAAGAGTTCAAACAGATCTAATGGAGACACTGAGAATAATGGAGACACTTTCCCTTGCTTCTCACTGCTTTTTTCCATTCCAACAGGCATGACTCTAAAAGCCTATTATAAAAACAGGCAAAAGAAGGATTTGGAAAATTTTCCTTACAGAGTTATTCCTCCTCTTAGAAAGTGGAGCAACATACAAATCTCTCTAGCTTCAATCATTTCCCCCAAGAAAACTCATTTGCCTATAACTTTTCTAAACTACTAAACAGTGTGATGGACACAACTAACTGTCAAGGAAGAAACTATAACATATTTAAATTTAAATTTAAATAAATTTGGCAGACTGTAACATATTTAAAGAAATCTGGCAAACTGTAAAATGTCTGCCTACAATGAGGAGACCTGGGTTCGATCCCTAGGTCAGGAAAATCCTCTGGAGAAGGAAATGGCAACCCACTCCAGTACTCTTGCCTGGAAAATCCCATGGACAGAGGAGCCTGTTAAGCTACAGTCCATGGGGTCACAAAGAGTCGGGCACGACTAAGTGACTTCACTTTCACTTTCTGTTCTGAAAATTTTTAACGATCTAAAATTTAGTGATAAAATTGACAAGATTACTTTCCATGTAAGAACACCTTAAATTTCTGTTTTTGTTATTAATACTAAAACAACTAAATCTAATTTAAAATATTTCTCTTTACAGATATAGTACAAACTCTAATTTATCCTGAAAAACTGTAACATGTACTTAAGAGTTGATTCCTTCTTTTCAAAGGTCTTAGAAACAAACTCCATTGTGAATTGTACCTTTAAACACAACAAATATACACAATAAAAAGCCAATTACCTTATTTTTGACAAGTAACTAAATTCTACTGCTGTGCAACTTATATGACCATCAGTCATCTGTAAACGCAACATCCTTGGTGCAGCCTGAGATTCTTCATTATCCTTTGGTGCAGCAACATTGCGAATTTTTTGAATTTGCAAAACACATGGACCTTCAAGCTGTCAGAAGACAAAGGAATAAATATCACCTTTAGCCACAGTACTGTTTTCACTTTTAATCTTTCTCTTTTCCTTAATGGTTATATTTTATTATTTATAATGATATTTCAAATAAATAAGCTCAAATTTTAAACTGTTACATACATCAGGGTTTTTATTTAAAGATAAAACTTCAAAATTGTCTTTTGAAAGATTTTTTAAAATATAATTCTGAATTAATTTTCAGAAAACAAAGTAAAAAAATGTTAGGGAAAAAGTTATTTTCTGAATTAATGTTATATTAAAAGATGTTTTTCATCTTATGTGCTCTAAATTGTTCACATACAGCCTCCCTTTTCCACCCGTGTACATTAACAGACATTCTGGAATTAAAGACATTGGCAATTTTTTAAGGGATATCAACTTCACAACAACAGTGGAAAGGACTGTTTTCTGTCCAAAAGTATCAAGTTTGAAGCATACTCTCGGGATGGGGTCTCCCCTGATGGCAGAGAAATAGGATGGGGAGACCACCTTCTCCACTATAAATTCATCAAAAGATCATTGGAATGTTGAACAATTTCCACAAAAAAACTTGTGAATGATCGTGGAGGACCCCCGACACCCAGAAAGGCAGCCCAATCTCTTTGAAAGGAGGTAGGAGAAAATATAAAAGGCAAAAACAGAGACAAAGGATTTAGGGAAAGAGGTCCATCCTGGGGAGGGAGTCATGAAGTTTCCACACAACAGGAAACCCTCTCACATGCATGTCAGTGGGGAGCTTTGGAATCTGAGGGCAATGTAACAGGAAGGAAAAAAAAAAAAAGACACAGAATATGTGCCTAACCACAACTACCTGTGGAGAAGCAGTTCAGACACTTGCGTTTGCCAGCAGTGAGTGGAGGCTAGGCAGGGAGGCATGCCTTGCACCGTGGATCCTTAGGGTGAGGACCGGGCTTGAATGCCCTGAGGACAATCTGAGGGGGCTAATGTGACATAGCAACCGAAACCGTGCCACTGCCAGGGAGACAAAAAAAAAAAAAGGAAAAAGGACTTTTCCCTCTAAAGGTTCTGACTCCTTATGGTGACCCTTGGCACACTCATAGAACAAAGGCTTGTGCCCTAGCAAATACCAAAGGAGAACGAGCCAGCTGCTGTTTAGGGCCCTCCCTCCCGGGAGACAGAGATACAAGTGTGTGACAGCCAGAGCCAGAAGGCAAGGGGCCACTGCAATCTCAGCACCAGAGACCACATCTTCCACCAAACTGTGAGCAGGCTGCCAGTTGGTAACCACATCTTCCTGGGATCCCGGGTGGCTGACATCTGCCAGGAGGGTCGAGCCTGAGATCAGCTCCCCAGAGGAGACACACAGCACACCTGGGACTGTGTCTTGGTGGTACACCTGGCAAACCGAGCGGCCGGGACCAGGGAGGTGATAAGACACATGGCCCACCTGGGACAGTGCACTCACCAAGCAACCAGTCACCTGAGCTGCCTGGACCTGGAAAGGGCACAAAACGTACAAACCAACTGCGTCTGTGCCCTTGCAGAGCACCCGAGAACCTCAGTGGCTCAGACCTGGGACATGTACAAAACCCAAGGTGCACTTGGGACAGTGCCCTTACAGTGCACGCTTGAGCCTGAGCAGTGTGGACTGAGAAGTACATGCCGCCTTCGCCTGTGGCAAACCAATTGTGGTCCAGCCACTGCGAGCACTCCCCACTCATGCCAGAGGTATCTGTTTACAGTGTCCCTCCCTTTCCACAGGACAACTAAACAAGTGAGCCTAAATAAGTGGCCACCTTCATCCCCTCATATCAGGGCAGAAACTAAACACTGAAGAGATTTGCAAAAGAAGCCAAAATAAACAAAGAAGGGGGAAACTCTTTCAACAGACTAAGACCCTGCAGGTAATGCTGGGACTGCACATTTTTCCCTGGTGGCTCAGACAGTAAAGCGTCTGCCTGCAATGCGGGAGACCCAGGTTCGATTCCTGGGTCAGGAAGATCCCCTGGAGAAGGAAATGGCAATCCACTCCAGCACTCTTGCCTGGAAAATCCCATGGACGGAGGAGCCTGATAGGCTACAGTCCATACAATCACAGAGTTGGACACGACTGAGCGACTTCACTTGTAGACCTTGAGAAGAAGTACAAGCCAGAACAATGTACGATCTGAGACTGAACTGACCCCACACTACCCATAACAGTGCCAGAGAAATTTCTAGATATATTTTACTATTATCACATTGCAGTTAAAGAAAAATTATTTATTACTCCCTTAACTTTCATTTTTATAGCCTACTATTACCTTTCTGGGGGAAAAAAAAAAAACCTAGTTTTTAAAATAAATTACATATTTTTTTTTTCATTTTTCTGACTGATTTTGTTTTTATTATTTATATTTAATTTTGAGTTAAATTTCTTTTTTTTTAATTTATTTTTTTATTTATTATTATTTTTTTTTAATTTGACTTTACAGTTAAATTTCTATTCTAGTTTTTAATCTTGCTTTTTTAAATTTGTTATCAAGTTTGCATCTTTAGGAATCTAATCTTCAGTATCCATTTTTCACTGAGGGACTTGATTACTGGCTTGACTGCTCTCTCCCCTTTTAACTCTCCCTTTTCTCCTCCTGATCACCTCTATCTCCTTCCTCCCTCTTGTTTATAAAACTCTGTGAATCTCTCTGGGTGTTCCTGGCTGCAGAGAGTTGTTTCACCATTAACCTAGGGGTTTTATCTTCTGCACAGGGTGGAGAAGTGTTGACACTCTGGTAGGAGGAGGACCAAAACCCTAAGGCAGGAGGTTCAACTACAGAACTTTAGAATATCAGAAAACTCCTGACTGCAGGGAACATTAATAGACAGCCCACCAAAAGTCACCCAAGAGCCAACAAGCTAACTAAGCTAATTAACACCACACTAATTCTCCAGAAAAACAGTAACACAACCCTGAACATTAAAAGATGGGCTGCCCAAAGCCATACCAAACCCACAGACATCCCCAAACTCACTATTGGACACTTGACTGCAGTCCAGAGAGAAGAGATCCAGTTCCACCCATCAGAACACAGACACAAGTGCCCCCAAGGAAACCCCNACAACCCTGAACATTAAAAGATGGGCTGCCCAAAGCCATACCAAACCCACAGACATCCCCAAACTCACTATTGGACACTTGACTGCAGTCCAGAGAGAAGAGATCCAGTTCCACCCATCAGAACACAGACACAAGTGCCCCCAAGGAAACCCCAAAAAGCCACTGGCCCAACCCCACCCAAAGGGAGCAGAATTCAAAATTAAGAACCACAATCTTCTAGCCTGCAGAAAGGAAACCCCAAACACAGCAATCTAAACAAAATGAAGAGGTAGAGAAATATTTATCAGGTGAAGGAACGTGACAAAAACCCACCAAACCAAACCAAAGAGATGGATGGAGATAGGGAGTCCACCTAGAAAAAATTCAGAATAATGATAGTAAATATAGTCCTAAATATTGAAAACAAAATGGAGTTACAGATAAACAGACTAGAGACAAGGATTGAGAAGAAGAAAGAAATGTTTAACCATGACCTAGAACAAATTAAGGTCATGGTTAAACATTTCTTTCTTCTTCTCAATCCTTCTCTCTAGTCTGTTTATCTGTAACTCCATGGCCTAGAACAAATTAATTGGAGAAGGCAATGGCACCCCACTCCAATATTCTTGCCTGGAAAATCCCATGGGCAGAGAAGCCTGGTAGGATGCAGTCCATGGGGTGCTAAGAGTCAGACACGACTGAGCGACTTCACTCTCACTTTTCACTTTCCTGCATTGGAGAAGGAAGTGGCAACCCACTCCTGTGTTCTTGCCTGGAGAATCCCACGGACGGGGGAGCCTGGTGGGCTGCCGTCTATGGGGTCACACAGAGTTGGACATGACTGAAGTGACTTAGCAGCAGAACAAATTAAAGAAGGGTCAAGCAATAAGGGACAATGCAATAACTGAGATTAAAAACACTCTGGAGGGAACCAACAGTAGAAAAACTGAGGTAGAAGAGAGGATAAGTTAGGTGGAAGACACAATGGTGGAAATAAATGAAGCAGAGAGTTAAGAACGAAAAAAGAAAAAAAGAAATGAGGAAAACCTCAGAGACCTCTGGAATGATGTTAAACGTCGCAATATTCAAAACTAGGTGTCCCAGAAGAAGAAAACAAAAAGAAAGGGATAAGAAAAAACTTGAGGAGATAATAGTCAAAAACTTCCCTAAAATGGGGAAGGAAAAGTCATCCAAGTCCAAGAAACCCAGAGGGACCCAAACGGGATAAACCCAAGGCAAAATGCCCAAAGACACATATTAAACAAACTAATAAAAATTAAACACAAAGAGTGAATATTAAAAGCAGCAAGGGAAAAGCAACAAATAACACTCAAGGGGATAAGGATAAAAGCTGATCTTTCAATAGAAACTCTTCAGACCAGAAGGGAATGGCAGGACATACTTAAAATGATGAAAGAGAAAAACCTACAACCCAGATTACTGTACTCAACAAGGATCTCATTCAGATACAAAGCAGAAATCAGAAGTTTTACAGACAAGCACAAGCTGACAGAATTCAGCACACCAAACCAGCTCTTCAACATATGCCAAAGGACCCTCTCTAGACAGGAAACACAGAAAGGGTTTATGAAAATGAACCCAAAACAACAATGGAAATGGTAAAGGGATCATGCTGCTACTAAGTCACTTCAGTCGTGTCTGACTCTGTGCAACCCCCAGATGGCAGCCCACCAGGCTCCTCTGCCCATGGGATTTTCCAGGCAAGAGTACTGGAGTGGGATGCCATTGCCTTCTCCGAATAATTACCTTAAATGTAAAGAAAGCTACCTATAATAATCACCTTAAGTGAAAAGAAATTTCGGGGGTTAAACACACCAACCAAAAGACAGACTGGCCAAGACACAAATGCAAGACCCCTATATATGCTGTCTACAAGAGACCACCTCAAAACTAGGGACACATACAGACTGAAAGTGAAGAGCTGGAACAGATATTTCATGCAAATGAAGACCAAAAGAAAGTAGGAGAAGCAATACTCATAACAGATAAAATAGACTTTGAAATAAAGACCATGATGAGAGACAAAGAAGGACACTACATAATGATCAAAAGATCAATCCAAGAAGAAGATATAACAATTATAAATATATATGCACCCAACATAGGAGTACCTCAATACATAAGGCAAATGCTAACAAGTATGCAACAGGAAATTAACAATAACACAATAATGGGGACTTTAATGGGGTCTCACACCCATGAAGAGATCAATCAAACAGAAAATTAGCAAGGAAACAGAAACTCTAATGATACAATGGACCAGTTAGACCTAATTGATATCTATAGGGCATTTCACTCCAAAACAATGGAATTTACCTTCTTTTTCCTCAAGTGCACACAGAACATTCTCCAGGATAGAGCTCATCCTGGGCCATAACTCTAGCCTTGGTAAATTTTTTTTTAATTGATATCATTTCAAGCATCTTTTCCAATCACAATGCAGTAAGATTAGATGTCAACTACAAGAAAAAAACGGTTAAAAATCCAACCATTTGGAGGCTAAACAACACACTTCTAAATAACCAATAGATCATGGAAGAAATCAAAAAGGAAATAAAAATATGAATAAAAAGAAATAAAAATGAAAACACAACAATCTAAAACCTACAGGATTCAGTAAAAGCAGTGCTAAGAGGGATATTCATGGCAATACAAGCCTACCTCAAGAAACAAGAGAAATATCAAATAAACAACCTAACTTTACACCTAAAGTAACTAGAAAAAGAAGAACACAAAAACATCAAAGTTAGTAGAAGGAAACAAATCATAAAAATTAGAGCAGGTCAAAATGAAAATGAAATGAAGGAGACTCTAGCAAAGATAAACAAAACTAAAATATGGTTCTTGAGAAGATAAGTAAAACAGATAAACCATTAGCCAGACTCATCAAGAAAAAAAGGGAGAAGAATTAAATCAACAAAATTAGAAATGAAAATGGAAAAATCACAACAGACAACACAGACAACACGGAAATACAAAATATCATCAGAGACTACTATGAGCTACTATATGCCCTAAATGGATAACTTGGAAGAAATGGACAAATTCTTAGAAAAGAATAACCTTCCAAAACTGAACCAGGACAAAATAGAAAATCTAAACAGACAAATCAGAAGCACAGAAATCGAAACTGTAATCTAAAAACTTCAGCAAAAAAAGCCCAGGACCAGACGGCTTCACAAATGAATTCTACCAAAAATTTAGAAAAGAGCTAACACCTATCCTACTCAAACTCTTCCATAAATTTGCAGAGGAAGGGAAACTCCCAAACTCATTCTATGAGGCCACCATCACCCTAGTACCAAAACTAGACAAAGATGCCACAAAAAAAGAAAACTACAGGCCATTATCACTTATGAACATAGATGCAAATATCCTCAAGAATATTCTAGCAAACAAAATTCAACAACATAGTAAAAGGATCATACATCATGACCAAGTGGGCTTTATCCAGGGATTCAAGGATTCTTCAATATTTACAAATCAATCAATGTGATACACCATATTACAAACTGAAAGATGAAAACCATTATGTTATCTGAATAGATACAGAGGAAGCCTTTGACAAAATTCAATTCCCATTTATGATAAAAGTTCTCCAGAAAGCAGACACAGAAGGAACATACTTCAACATAATAAAAGCCATATATGACAAACTCAAAGCAAACATTATCCTCAATGGTGAAAAATTGAAAGCATTTCCTCTAAAATCAGGAAAAAGACAAGGGTGCCCACTTTCATTACTACTATTCAACATAGTTTTGGAAATCCTAGCCACAGCAATCAGAGAAGAAAAAGAAATAAAAGAAATCCAGATTGGAAAAGAAGTAAAACTCTGACTGTTTGCAGGTGACATGATTGTCTACATAGAAAACCCTAAAGGTATAACCAGAAAATTACTAGAGCTAATCAATGAATATGGAGAAGGAAATAGCAATCCACTCCAGTATTCTTGCCTAGAGAATCCTGCGGACACAGGATGGGCTGCTGTCCATAGGGTCACACAGAGTCAGACACAACTGAAGCGACTTAGCAGCAGCAAAAGCAATCAATGAATATAGTAAAGCTGTAGAATATAAAATTAATACACAGAAATCCCTTGCATTCCTATACACTAAGAATAAAAAAACAGAAAGAGAAATTAAGGAAACAATCCCATTAACCATTGCAATGAAAAGAATAAAATACTTAGAAAAAAAAGCAAATAAATGGGATCTAAATAAACTTAAAAGCTTCTGCACAATGAAGGAAACTATAAGCAAGGTGAAAAGGCAGCCTTAAGAATGGGAGAAAATAATAGCAAATGAAACAACCGACAAAAATTAATCTCCAAAATAAATAAGCAGCTCATGCAGCTCAATACCAGAAAAACAAATAACCCAATCAGAAAGTGGGCCAAAGAACTAAACAGACGTTTCTCCAAAGAAAACATACAGATGGCTGATAAACACATGAAAAGATGCTCAACATCACTCATTAGTAGAGAAATGCAAACCAAAACCACAATGAGGTATCATCTCACATCGGTCAGAATGGCCACCATCAAAAAGTTCACAAACAATAAATGCTGGAGAGGATGTGGAGAAAAGCGAACCCTCTTACATTGTTGATGGGAATGCAAACTGGTACAGTCACTATGGAAAACAGTGTGGAGAATCCTTAAAAACCTGGAATCTGGTAAAGAACTGCCATATGACCTAGCAATCCACTGCTGGGCATACACACCAAGGAAACCGGAATTCAAAGAGACACATGTACCCCAATGTTCATCACAGTACTGTTTACAATAGCTAGGACATGGCAGCAACCTAGATGTCCATCGACAGATAACAGATAAGGAAGTTGTGGTACATATACACAATGGAATATTACTCAGCTATAAAAAGAGAACACATTTGAGTCAGTTCTAATGAGGTGGATGAAACTGGAGCCTATTAGAATAAAACAAGTCAGGAAGAGAAATAGCAATACAGTATATTAACAAATATATATAGAATTTAGAAAGATGGTAATGATGATCCTTTATGAAAGGCACCAAAAGAGATACAGATGTAAAGAACAGATTTTTGGACTATGTAGTAGAAGGCAGGGGGGATGATTTGAGAGAATAACATTGAAATATGCATATTACCATGTGTAAAACAAATGACCCGTGTGTTCTATGCATGAAGCAGGGCACTCAAAGCCAATGCACCGGGACAATCCAGAGGGATGGGCTGGGGAGGGAGG
>SJYV01032838.1:0-20271 GCA_006410875.1 Neotragus pygmaeus
CCCCCCGACAAAGACCCAGAGGTCTCTCAGCACCACTTGTCCTCAGGGAGAGAATGGAACTACACTCCCCAAAATGTTTCATGCATCAGTGCCCAAGTACCACCGGAAATCATGAGGAAGGAAATATTTCCTTCATCCATTTTTAATTCCTGAAAATTGTAATGACATTCTTTGGAAAATTAATACTTAACCACCTTCCCTTAGATTTTTCAGACCCGAGGAGGACGGAGATGTAAAGCTTTCAGTTAATAGCTTAGTTTATTCTGGTGTCATTTCTTTTATTTCCTTTCGGCTGGATATTTATGGTTTAAATTTTTTGCACCCTGGTGCTTGGCCTGCTTTCCTCGGGAGGATAATTAAGAAAAAGAATTTAGATGTTCAGGCATTTCTCTTTTTTTACCATTGGGCTAGAGGCAGTTGAAGTGTTTAGGGGAGAAGGGGGGAAATATGAGAGAAAAAAGCAAACAGTTCTATAGTCATCACCAAAACCCCAGAATGAAATCTATTATTTCCCTAAAGTGCATTAAGGTGTTATTCTTAGCATTTGGGATGGCTCAACCTATTATTTTAACACTCGATGACTTCTGTTAGGCAAACAGCTAAATGACAGGACTCCTGTGTGTGGACAGATTTCCATAGAACTCATCTGTGACCAAATGGTCCTATAATTGAAATGGGATCAAGATTCTCCAAAGTGTGTGCGCCCAACAGCTGACCCGGTCTTATTCCAAATCCAAGGGCCTGTAAGACAAATGGGATCAGAATGGATGCCAAAATAAAAATGGAAAAAGTGCTACTCTGGTTACATAAAGAAGTTGGTGTTTAATTAGACAGGGGCTATGAATCGCAGCCTTCAAAATAAAATTGAGGGGTGAAAAAAACAATAAAACTTTCTCCATGAGTGACTCTTTCTACCCTTGACGACAATGATAATGAAACTGACAAATACACCTTGGAGGCTGGCTGCAAGAATCAAATCGATTTATTTAATAATTTAGGAATCACTTCCAGCCATCTTTCCCATTAAAATCGAGGGGCCATTGTATTCTCTATTTCCTTCGTTCCTTTCTCTTCCTTAGTTATGCCTCGCTGGCTTTAATAAATAAGTAATACAGAGGGGAAACCACTTATCTGGAGTGCCTCTACTTTGTCTTCACCCTGCAGGGCTCTCTGAGTCCTTGCCTCCTGGAAATAAATGGAGTCGGGAATAATCTTTTCTCCCAGAAAGGCTGGGGCGGCAGGGTTGGACCCCTCAGAGTGGTGTCGGCAACCCCAGAGTCCACAGCACTGCTCTATCCCCAAGAAGAACTGGGAAGTAAACACCAGGTTAAGACAAGCTTCGAGGCAAGGGCTCATTCTGAATGCAGAGCGTGTGTGCCCAGGCGACGTCCCCCCAGTAAATGGCAAGAAGCCACGGCCACTGGTAGGGGAATTCCGAGGGCATCAAAGTAAACTGTGATCATTTGTAGTTTATTGCTCAAAAGCAAGGGCTGCTGAACCCAGCTGCACTTATGTTTCCTCCTGATGCTTAGAGGAAAATGGGAAAGAGATTGCTATTATACAGGAGGTCTCAGAAAGCAGCCTTTCTGACGGACAGGATTGTGGCTCCCCTCTGCTATGTACTTCCTCAGCTCTCCCTCTATGACAGGCATGCCTCCCCCACGTCCCACTGATGCCTCCGGGGGGCCTGGAAGCCCAAAAAAGCCACCGCGCAACTGGAGTGGCAGAGACCGGACTCCCCATGCATGGCACAGGAAGCCACAGCTAGCCAGCGATGGCTCTGGTGCCATTCTCCCCACCCCCACCATCAGCCTCCGGAGAAAACCTAAGGCCATTGGCAAGGCCAGCATCCATTTCCCAGCCCCCATGGGTCACCTCCCCAGGTCTATCTACACTGGCCATTTCTACTATTTACAGGTCTTTCTCCGACCTTTTGCAGAGATACTCCCCACTGGAAAGCCTCGCCCCTACAGTTTCCCTATCCCTGTCTCTAGCACCACTAATTTGCTTTTTCCCTGTGAGACTTGGTTTAGGCATGAGCCACACCCCTGCCCCACAACACAGAGGACCTGCCCCTGATCACCTGATTATGTAATTGTCTGCTTACACGCATTCTTGGTCTTGGATCCCATCCTTAGCAAATGCCTGACACACACAGCAGGTGCTTAATCAATGCATGTGAACTACACATTGAGGGAAGCCGAGGTGGTTCATTGCCAGGGTCTGGGGCTCTTCCGGATTTTTCAGTTGGGGGAGGGAAGGGGTGGGGAGCTGAGGTGCTTTGTCTCCCCTGGAAACCAGCATCCCAGGTCTTCACCCAGCAGCTGTCATGAAGGTACTTTATCCCTGCCAAAAAAACATGGGCACCCAGCCACGCAGCAGCTTCTCTCCTTCCACAAATTAATGATGATTCTGGTGTTAATTCCATAAATAATTCATGAAGTCAAACATAAGGTATCTCGAAGCCCCTGCCAGCCATGCTGAGCCGCTTCACTCACTGGAGAAATCTAAACAGCAACCTGGAAGCCTCTTTGCAGGTTTGCAGGAAGTTCTGGCTAGTCTGTCCATAGAATTTTACAGGCAAGAATCTTGGAGTGGGTTGCCATTTCCTTTTCCAGGGGATCTTCCCAACCCAGGGATCAAACCTATGTCTCTTGCATGGTAGGCAGATTCTTTACCCCACTGAGCCATCAGAGAAGCTCTGATATAGCTACACACATGTTCATTTAGCTAAATGCCCTTTGTTACATAAACAGTCATTGAGTATCTCATCTGTGCTGGGCACGGTGCTGAGTAAAAGTGAATAAAGGACTCGGTATCTGGTAAAGAATCTGCCTGCAATGCAGGAGACTGGGGTTCGATCCCTGAGTAGGGAAGATCCCCTGGAGAAGGAAATGGCAACCTGCTTCAGTATTCTTGCCTGGAGATTTCCATGGACAGAGGAGCTTGGCAGGCTATAGTCCATGGGGTCCCAAAGAGCTGGACACGACTGAGAGGCTAACACTTTCACTTTATGTCTCAGTGTAGGAATTCAGTGAGAGGCAAAGTGGTAGACGAAGAGTCATTTATTAGAATAAGATGCTTGTGTGGCTTACAAGAGGGCAGGCAGGAGATGCCACACCCAAGAACTTAGCAGGCTACAATTTTTTAATCAAAGGATAAGTGGGGAGGGGGAGAAGAATATCTGTCTTTCTTGAGTGCGGGTGTGCTAAATCGCTTCAGTTCTGTCCAACTCTGTGCAACCCTAAGGACCCTGCAGCCTGCCAGACTCCTCTGCCCATGACATTCTCCAGGGAAGAATACTGGAGTGGGTTGCTTGCCCTCATCCAGGGATCTTCCCCACCCAGGGAGCAAACCTGCATCTCGTCTGTCTCCTGCATTGGCAGGTGGCTTCTTGACCACCAGCCGCATCTGGGAAGCCACTTTCTTGAGTAAACATCATGTTTTCATCATCCGTTCCTCCTCCAGACTGGTCAGGGGAGTTTTCTTGTCCCTATATGGTCAGGCTAGGTCTAAAATGTGTTGTTTTTAATGAGTTCAGAGAGCCTGTCTTAGGGATCATTAACTTACTGGCCTCACTGGGCAGAGTGTGAGTCTCACACCACCACTGTTTTATTGTCTTGAGGCATGCCTGTGCTTCTGTGTATGGTTTTGTTGCTAAGCAAGCCTGTTGGTTTTGCAGTTAAGCAAGCCTGCTTTCTCAAGTAATTATTAACTTATAGGGGTCTCCTATGTTTTCTACTTGTAAGCCCATCGTGGGATTAACTAATCACCTACTTTGTCCCTTTGCTCTGTCCCTATCACTTGCAAGCAGAGGGCGCGGTGCTACGGTACAGGCCCTAATCCCACAGAGCCAGCCCTGGGAAAGGGGATGGTCTCTACAACCCCAAACACGTGACTGAAACTCAGCCTGCAGGAGCGATGGTGCTGGCCTCCCAGAGACTGGCTTCTAAGCCTTAGAAAGAGTAGAAGATGCTCCTGACTGGACTACAGACTCAGAAGTGAACTTGCTGGTGGCTGGATACTCCGAGTGTGGGTGCACATGTAAACGACATCACTGCACCCCCCACCTCCACCCCTAGGATGCGCTTCATGAGCAAGAGAACGCATGAGACCACTTTCCCCGGCCCCGGGCCTGGCCTGAGGTCCCTGAAAGAAACTGGGGGGAATCAGACCATGAGGTTCAGGCGTCCCGGGTACCTGCCCCCGGCCCTCGTTCAGGGCGAGTCGCCTCACATTTCTGTACACCAGTTCCCCAGCTGTGAATTGCAGGGAGTGAACTCACTGGTCTCGAGGGCCCCTTCCAGAGAGAATATTCTGTATCTTTGTGCAGTAGCAGCGGGAGGAAGAAAATAAAAGTCTGCATAGCCAGAGTAAAGTAATAAGAATTTTAAAACAAGCTATATACCTGCTGACTTTTTAATATACTATTTCTGGCCCGGAAAAAAAAATAACTGTATTATGCAAAATAAAATGCTCCTGAAAACTCCCATAACCTCTCCGTGTGCGTTTCATTTCGCAGGTGTGGTGTATTTCATGCCATGAAGGCTCTGTGTAATAGGGGCTCTGAAACCCAGTCACTGATAAGGCTCTATTTAGACCACTGGTACCGGGAGGAGACATTTCCTGTACATCACTGGCTGGGTTGATGGCTCAGAACATTTGCATAAAGTCGAACAATTGTCCCCAGGGCGGGTGGATCATTTGCTCAAGCTTTTCCTTACCTGAAGATGGGAGTCTTCAAACCCCCCTTTTTGGATTCATGTCCTTGACTGATGACTGAGGCCCTCCACTCAGCAACAAGCCCCAGGGACCTGGGCCTGATCCCACTAGCTGCCGGGACCCAAGGCCTTCTCTTCTGGAAGCTCCCTGAAGGAATCTGGCAGCTTCCAACATCACGCCTGTTACTGGGAGCGCTTGTTCAGCACGGTGGTTGGACACCTCTCTCCCAGTTTCTGATTCCATGGGTCTGGGTGGCCTAGACCCACCGTGGCAACTGCAACCCAAATAGATTCACAGTGGTGCTGATGGTGCTGGTCCCAGAACCACTCGACTTGAGGGCATATAGTAAAGAGTTCCTGGTGGACGCTTAAGAAGAAGAGGTTCTGAAAGATGGTCAGCCTCTGCATAATGAGTGAAGGACAAGGCAGTTTCTGAAGCTGGGCCTCCCCTTAAGAAGGAATCAGTACCTCCCAACTAGGCATCCACCCCGCCTCCAGAGATGGGTGTTTTACTGGTGGCCATTCTGGGTATGGGGGCTGGGGGTCAGAGGAGGGGGACAGAGTCAATGACTCGCTGCTCAGGCAAAGTCTGCAGTCTGCTCTGGGAAGGGGTCTTCCTCTGAGTCTCAAGTAGAAACTCTTCTCCCCGACATCTCACTGTTCCCTAAATCCTTGGGCCAACAGCATCTGGGAGCTCCTTAGAAATGCAGAATCTTCATCCCCTGCTCCAGACTGCCGAGCCAGAATCTGCATTTTTAGCAAGACTCCCAGCAATTTGCAGGCACCCGGAGGCCCTTCCCTGAAGGGACGTGGGATGTGGAGAAACAGCTCCAGCACCAAGGAGAGGAGCTCTTCAAGGCTGGATCTTCCTCTCAGGAGGACTTGAGCCTGAGCTGGAGTCTAACTTGGAGAGAAGGTGGGAGGGGGAACCCACAGATACAGCAACACCCAGGTGTGTCCGAGGGTCCAGAACAATGGCAGCCCAGTTGGGTCCAGGCCTGAAAGTGTTAGTCACTCAGTCGTGTCCGACTCTTTGCGACCCCATGGACTGTAACCTGCCAGGCTCCTCTGTCTGTGGGATTCTCCAAGAAAGAATACTGGAATGGGTAGCCATGCAATCAATGCATGAATCGGGCTGGTATATGACAAGAGAGGGCTTCCCTGGCAGCTCAGATGGTAAAGCATCTGCCTGCAATGTAGGAGACCCCGGGGTTGATCCCTGAGTCAGGAAGATCCTCTGGAGAAGGAAATGGCAACCCACTCCAGTATCCTTGCCTGGAAAGTCCCATGGACAAGAGAGTGATGACACCTCTGCCCCCTTGAGGGCATCCTTTCTAAAGCCTTTCAGCTTTGAAACCTTCACTGTGCTCACCAAACAGAAGTCTCAGCAAGCTGGGCCCCACATGCAGAGCTCCCAGGTTTGCTCCCTGCCCTAAAGCAATAACCACATTGGTTAAAATGCATTGGCCACTTACAACATACCAGGGCTGTCGCCATGATTCCCATTTTACACCTAAGAAAACTGAGGCCAAGGCCAACCGAGTCACCCATCGTCCGATTATGCAGCCTGCGAAGGATAGAGCCCAGCTGTGAAGGCAGGCAGTGGAGCCGGAGAGGCACGCCACAGCCTCCTCTAGTGACAGCCATGCCTGCGGGTGCAAACGGCATCTCTCTCGGAGGCAGGTAGAAACAGACTCTCCCAGAGGAAACCAGAGCTCGTCAGCTGGTCTTAAGACAAACATATACATTATCACCCAAACGGGGATGTGTTGAGAATAGAAAGTGGAGCTAGTAGTGTCTATGCCTCTTTGAATCAGCATGGTCCCCAGCCAACCAGGTGTCTTAGAGGGCTCCTTGCGGGGCTTTCTGATGAGACTAAGGGTTTAGGATGACCTGTGCCAGTCCGAGGACAGACAGACGCTGAGACGCTAGACAGGGAGAAAATAGGAGGTGGAATGGCAGACGAGTGGACCACGTGCACGCATGTGCTCAGTCGTGTCTGACACTTTGCGGCCCCGTGGACTGCAACCCACCAGGCTCCTCTGTCCATGGAATTCTCCAGGCAAGAATACTGGAGGGGGTTGCCATTCCCTTTTCTGAGGGATCTTCCTGACCCAGGGAACAAACCTGCTTTGCCTGCACTGGCAGGCGGATTCTTTATCTACTGTGCCACTGGGAAGGTGAGTAAACCCTTAGAACTGAGTCATCTAGTTGGTTGCGGGGTGGGGAGTGTCCTACCTTTCTGCCCGTTTGTCTTTCATTATCCACAAGCTGCAGTAAAAGCATGTTAAATGTAGCCCTCCGCTGTTCTTACCACCCACCCCCCAGTAGTTAGAACCAGCCGAGAGGGAGGAGAGAGAAGCAAGGTCCAGCCTTGCCTTTCTCTGCACACAGAGCTGGCTCTCATTGTTATCATCCTTGGGGGGGGGGGGTGTCACATCTTATAGGAGGACACTTAACCTAAAATCAAAATTCCCTCTTAGAGTCTCTACAGCAAGGCCCCCATCCAGGTCTCTAAGGCAATAAACACTTTGATCATCTTCAAAGTGCCCTCACATCCCTATTTCGTTTTTGTCCTCCCAACAACACAGGAAATAGGTGGGTTGCATTATCCCTGTTGTATACACGGGGCTCAGACATGAGCAGGTGGGGCTAGTGGTAGATACCTGCCTCCAAAGCAGGAGACGGAAGAGATGTTGGTTCGATTCCTGGTTGGGAAAGAGCCTCTGTAGGAGGGCTTGGCAACCCGCTCCAGTATTCTTGCCTGGAGAATCTCATGGACAGAGGAGCCTGGTGGGCTACGGCCCCTGGGGTCGCAAAGAGTCGGACATGACTGAAGCGACTCAGCACACACGCGGGCATGACCGGTGAAAGCAGCCGATTCTGAAACGGAGGTCATCGCACCTGATGAAAAGCAGAACTGATTGGGCTGAGTCTGTTAACTGGAAATCATCGCCATGTCATTCCTTCAGGAACTCCCAGGGTGACCCCTGGGTGGTTCCTCTTGAGTAAATAAAAGGAGTGAAGACACGTCTTTGTGTTGTGCGGAGCTGGCCTGAGACAGCGGGTCCACACACGGAAACGGCCCTGGGTCGCGCCTGGCCCCGCCTCACCTTTCTTCCCCTTCGGCTGCCAGCAGATGTCTGCCCCGCAGCAGCCCAGCTCTCCAGATGGTACGGAGCGCCTGATCACCACTGCTAGGACGGGTGGCGCATTCCAAAAGCGGAGAATCAGCCAGGGGAGATGCTGTCTCTTCTCTCCGAGGAGCCACCTACTGCCTGTGTTTAATACAGATGAGCATCCCGCGATGGCGCTTCTGCCATCTGTGTCTGGGGGAAGGCCCAGCCACTGCCAGCTTCCCGAACCTATGGAAGCCATCAGGCAGGGTGCCCTTGCCCTTGGCCCAACCCTGATGAAAAGACACAAGTTTCAAAAACTGAAACGTCTAAGGCCCAGTACTGGGAAATATGTGGCACATTAGGACCTCAGACTCTGCCCAGGAACCTTCAAACGGGAGCAATCTCTTTGGACATTTGTACAACATTATCTAACAGAGTTGGAGATATCCATTTCCTGGGAGTCGGCAACTTCACCCTGAGGTATGCGCCCTATATAAATGCACGGCTGTGCATGCCAGGATACACAGATGAGAATGTTGACAGTAATGTTGTTCCTAATTACCACAAACTCGAAACAACCCAAATGTACAATGAATAAATGAGTTGTGGCCACAGCAATCAATATCACTGCTGTCATTATACAGCAGTGAAAATAAGTAAATATAATCTTGAGCAAAAAAATATGAAAGACAAAATACACATGGTATGATTCTATTTACACAACATTCAAAATCATCCAAATATTAAAAAAAAAAATATCCAACGCTACATTGTAGTGTTTAGAGATGTGTTTGGGTGTGGTAAATATTAATGTGAAGCAAGATTATCATCAAAATTCAGTACCGTGTGGATGACTCTGAAGGTCGGAAGGAACTGTGAGGGGATGGAGGTTGGAGGGGTATATCTTGAGGTGCAGGTCATATTCTGCTTCTTCGCCTGAGGGAAGTGACCACACAGGTGCTTGCTTCTGTATATGCATGCCTCCTGCATTTTCCTGTAGACAGGTTATACTTCATGTACCTGTGTGCATGCTAAGTTGCTTGAGTCGTATCTGACTCTGCAACCCTGTGGATGGTAGCCAACCCAGTTCCTCTGTCCATGGGATTCTCCAGGCAAGAATACTAGACTGAGTTGCCACACTCTCCTCCAGGGGATCCTCCAGACCCAGGGATGTATACTTCATCAGTTCAGTTCAGTTCAGTCGTTCAGTCGTGTCCGACTCTTTGCGACCCCATGAATTGAAGCATGCCAGGCCTCCCTGTCCATCATCAACTCCTGGAGTTCACTCAGACTCACATCCATCGAGTCAGTGATGCCATCCAGCCATCTCANGACTCTTTGCGACCCCATGGACTGTAGCCCACCAGACTCCTTTGTCCATGGGATTCTCCAGGCAAGAATACTGGAATCGGTTGCCATGCCATCCTCCAGGGGATCATCCCGACCCAGGGATCAAACCCACATCTCCTGCACTGACAGACATATTCCTTACCATATGAGCCACCAAGGGCCAGACCCCCAAAACCACAGGCCACAAAAGTAGCCCTTCCCAGCCACATTTATAGGACTACTGACAGAGGTCAAGGTAAAGAACTGAGAAGTGAACTCTGTTTATACACCTGTCACAATGCACAGCCCCAAAATATGAGATCAGCCAGTGTTCCTTTTAAAACCAGAACCCGTGAGACTACTGGACAAAGAACAAAGGGTCTAGGGTGGGGCCGTTCAGCCTTGAGTGTGATTTTTGTTACACAGCCAGACATCTTGCTGATTAAGTCACAAACGATCCTCCTTGGGAGACGAGGCTGCGAGATGTGCCGCAGTGCAGATTCACGCACACGGGGCACAAGCTTCCCCCGCTCTGAGCCTGAGCTGGAGGGAGCGGAGGCCTGGGGCAGCACGCTGGCCAGCGTCATGCTGGCCCCACCCACCACCCCCAGCGTGCGAGAACACCCAGGACTGCCCGTTTATTTAATGTTTGCAGCCTGGGATTATGAAAAGCTTTTAGCCACACTAAAAATAATATTTAGCAAGCCTCATCGATCCTTCTTTAAATAAAGCACCTATTTTAGGTGAGGTTAGCGATTTTATTCACAGGATTAATTTCATCCCACAAACTGCTATGCATCGATGTCTGACAGAAGATCTTTTTATAAATTCAGCATTGGAAAATAAGTCATAATCCCATCTGCTCCTTCATTCCTGTCCTCACCGCGGAAAGAATTCAACAATACAAGGTCTCCTGCAGACGGAGACAGGTGGAACAGGCCCTAATAAATCACCAGCAAATATATAGATGAAGGTGACAGCGGCTATAAGAAATCGAATCATTACACTTGTTCTGCTGCTGTGGGCTGAGTGACTTGTTCTTGGCACAGAACTTGGACATCAGAGCATGCAAGTTTCCAAAAGCCCCCAGGCCCAAGGCCTCCCGAGGTCTCAGGCACAATGCCATTTTCACCCCCTAGCCTCAAACACATGAAGCCAACATCCCCCAAGAGAGTGCATGTGCTTCGGAAAACAAAAAAATTTTTGGAAGGGTTCTCAATCCCCTGTTTTGGAGTCTCTGTAACAGTTGAGTGCAGGCAAATTTGTTAAGGGAGAAAAGAAAGAGGGAAGGAAAGAAAGAAGAGAGAGAGAAAGAGAAAAAAAGAAAAGCGAAACCCCAGCGAATGTAAAACAAACGCTTAAATAAAATAGGCAATTTCCTTATAAAACCTCAGTCAGGGAAGTTTTCTGTTTGTTGGGCTTTAATTGGATTTTGAAGGAAAGGGAATCCCCAAACCACATACTAAGAATATTTTGCTGCCTGCTGCTTTCTCTGGCAGGATCTTCATGGTTTGTGGAGCGAGGGCTGGTCTGACACTGGATGCTGCTGGGAGCTGGGTGAGCGTTTTAGTGTGATGACCGTCACTGGGGGAAGGTCCCAGGGTTTGGAAGCACTGCTGGGCGCCTGGACACAGCCCTCCTGGGGCTCTAGCATTCACTAGCCCCAGAACGTGTTGGACCCCTGGGTCTCAAGCCACAGCCAAGCTGGTTGCACATGACCCCAGAGTGTCAGGGACACTGACCCCAGACTTCCAGGAGCTCAGCTGCACCCGGCACACTCCGAGCTGCCCGGGCCCCTTGTTCTCTGATCAGGAGTCTGTGTTCTTTCCCCCTCGGCTGCTCCCTTGCTGCTTCCTTTGTGTGTGTCAGTTGCTCAGTTGTGTCTGACTCTCTGGAACCTTATGGACTGTAGCCCGCCAGGCTTCTCTGTCCATGGAGTTTCCCAGGCAAGAATCCTGGAGTGGGTTGCCATTCCTTCTCCAGGGGATCCTCCTGACCCAGGGACTGAACCTGAGTCTCCTGGACTGGCATGTGGATTCTTTACCCGCTGAGCCCCCTGGGAAGCCCACTTTGCTTCTACTGTTATTGAAATCCTAACCATTATTCGAACCCAGTGCAGTCTGACCATCTTAGCTGGCTCCGGCTGCCACTCCAGTACTCTTGCCTGGAAAATCCCATGGACGGAGGAGCCTGGTGGGCTGCAGTCTGTGGGGTCGCTAAGTCAGACATGACTGAGTAACTTCACTTTCACTTTTCACTTTCATGCATTGGAGAAGGAAATGGCAACCCACTCCAGCGTTCTTGCCTGGAGAACCCCAGGGATGGGGGAGCCTGGTGGGCTGCCGTCTATGGGGTCACACAGAGTCGGACACGACTGAAGTGACTTAGCAGCAGCAGCAGCTCTAACAAAACACCGCTGGTGTTTATTCCCACAGTCCTGGAGGCTGTTCAACGTGCTAGTGGAGTCGGTTCCTGGGGAGACTGGATTCCTGGCTACAGACGGCCCCCTCTCCCGGTGTCCTCGTGTGGCACAGAGAACACTCTGCTGCTTCCTCTTTTAATAAGGATGCTAATCCCATTCTGCAGCCCTCCCTTCATGACCTCATCTGATCTACTCATCCCCAAAAGCCCATCCCCAAACACCATCTTGTTGGCTATTGGAGCTTCAGCAGAGGAATTTTGGGCACATGACCTTTCAGTCCACAGAGCCCACCACGTCCCTAAACCTGTTGCTACTGCCGCAGCCTCACCACGCTCCCTGTCCTGGGCTTCCTCTTGTCCTCACTTGGGGATGCATGAGATACTTGCTGGGAACTGTTGAGGTCTGGCCTCCAGAGATCCCAGCTAATGCCACTTGGTCCTCACACCCAGGGGAGTGTCCTTTAGGCATCTCGAGGTCAGGAGTTACTAGGTGGACCCCCACCACCCTCCCCCGCCAGAGATGCTCCTTTGCTCTCCTTTGAAATCCCAGGGGTGCAGGGTAGCTATCCATCCACATTCTCCCTCTGCATTGGCGCCAACCCATCTTTGCGTTCTGCCACGGTGGGCTCTCCACACCTATGATGCTGTCTGCTTTCCTCTCTGTCTCCTCTGAAACTAGCCTCCTCCAGTGGATGGCCTCTAAGCTGTATCTTGGAGGAGACACTTAACCATCAGCTCTGGGGGCGTCTGATCTTGCCCCTCCGATAAGTTTCCAAGTTGCTTCTGAGCTGTTCTCTCCAGACAGGAATCCGATGTCACTTGTGTACGTAGAGCCCTTTGCTGACTCCCCACGGCTCCCAGGAAGAAGCAGGACGTAAGACCACTTATGGTTTGGCATGGTCTGCTCACCCTTCCTGTGCATTTCTCAGCATTGCTTGCGTTGTAATCTGCAGGCCGAACAGGGTACATGCCACAGTTTCTGGACTCTGACAGGCTCCCTGCAGTTTCAGGATCCTTGTTCAAGTCCGTTCTTGGTTTAGGACGCCCTCTCTCCCCAAGGCCTCCAGCTCAGACACTTGTCTGCGTTCACACATTCTCTCCATTGTCCAGAATGGGTGCAAGCAAATGGAGACGCTCCAGATATATTCATGGAATCGGTAAAGTAAACTCGACACAGAGACATTCACATGAATGCTGTGCTCAACAGATCATTTCTTCTAGGACACAAACAAAAAATTATTTTGCCAAGAATTAAACACCTGGTTTCAACCTGCTTAGAACAACGACTTCTAAGAGTCTGTCTGTCTCTCTATCTCTCTTTCTGTATCTGTGACTTTCTCTTTCTCTCAGTGGGATTATCTAGCATGGGTATCCACACTTATTCCATAGTGGGTTTCCAGTATGTATTGATTATAGAAATACAATTTATTACTGAAGGATGAAAATTTTCTAGCACTAAAGAAAGGTAATGAATGGGTCTTGGCCTCAAAATATTTTCACTTATTTTTAAGGTTTGATTTTCTGTTTACTGAGCACATCTCTATCGAGCACGTGTTGTATGCCCAGCTCTGTGCTAGGGGTTGGGACTACAAGAAGGAATAAGACAGAACCCTTGCTCTATGTGGGCTTTGCTGAAAAGATGTGAGATGTGTCTGCTGGTGCCCTGTTGATTCCCGAAGAGGAAGCCTCTCCTCAGATCAGAGGAGGAGGAAGAAGGAGCTACTGGGGGCAGGGGTCTCAGGAAGAACACCCCAGGTCCGCACGGAGGCTGGGAGCTTTCCCAGAACAGAGATGAAGTGAAATGAAGTGAAGTCGCTCAGTCATGTCTGACTCTGCTACCCCATGGGCTGCAGGCTCCTTTGTTCATGGAATTTTCCAGGCAAGGATACTGGAGTGGGTTGTCATTTCCTTCAGTGATGATCATCAAGTAAATTGTCTAATATCTATCTATCTACATAATTATTTTCTAGCTTTGATCCATCATCTGTTTATCCATCTCTGACAACTCTCCTTTGTTTATGGTTCACTTTATTCTCTTGGTACAGAGCATGCATCCTTTCATCTCTCTCTGTAGCTCGATCCCATGCTTTATAATACTTACATAATATTCAGCTTAATGATGACACTACAATTTATTTAACCATGCCCCTGTGGGTGAGATGCTTGGATAACATCGCCAAGTCAGTGGACATAAAGTTGAACAAACTCCAGGAGATATTGAGGGACAGGGAAGCCTGGGGTCCATGGGGTCACAAAGAGTCAGACACGACTTAGCGACTGAATAACATCTATGGACAGAAACTTGGTTGTTTCCAGATTTTAACCAGAATATGGCATTCCATTTTATAAACCTATCGTAGTTTATTGGGCTTCACAGGTGGCTCAGTGGTAAAGAATCCACCTGTAATGCAGGAGACCTGGGTTCATTCCCTGGATCGGGAAATCCCCTGGAGAAGGGAATGGCTACCCACTCCAGTATTCTTGCCTGGAGAATTCTGTAGAGAGAGGGGCATGGCGGGCTACAGTCCATGGGGTCACGAAGGGTCAGACACCTGTCTCTTATACACATCTCTCAGATTTCTCCTTTGAAAAAGCAGCGTCTGATACTTTAGATGAGCACCTCGCAGATAGCTGGGTTGCTTGATTTGAATTTGAGGAGTTGAAAAGCCTGTTTACTTTCTTGCTTTGATGTTGGGTAGATCTGGTTTTGATTATATCAATACCCTTTTCTCTCCCTCTGCCTCACCCCCCCTCCTTCCTTTTCTTCCCAGAAAGGAGGCTCAGATGAGTCCCTGCTGACTTGAGAGAGAAAGAGAGACCACGCTGATTGCTGGGAGGAACTGGAAGAAGAAAAAAATTCCTAAACTCAGCGAGAAGAAGGCACTCGCCATGAGCAGTGCCGTGCTGGTGCCTCGGCTCCCAGACCCCAGCAGCAGCTTCCGCGAGGATGCCCCGCGGCCCCCGGTGCCCGGGGAAGAAGGGGAGACCCCACCGTGCCAGCCCGGCGTGGGGAAGGGCCCAGCCGCCAAGGCCCCGCCCGTCTCCCCCGGCGCCCGGCGGAACGAGGGCGGGCTGGGGGAGCCGGAGGGCCGGGCGTCCCCGGATTCCCCGCTGACCAGGTGGACCAAGTCTCTGCACTCCTTGCTGGGCGATCAGGACGGTGCTTATCTCTTCCGGACTTTCCTGGAGCGGGAGAAATGCGTGGACACTTTAGACTTCTGGTTCGCCTGCAATGGATTTCGGCAGATGAACCTGAAGGATGCCAAAACTTTACGAGTAGCCAAAGCGATCTACAAAAGGTACATCGAGAACAACAGCATCGTCTCCAAGCAGCTGAAACCTGCCACCAAGACACACATCCGGGACAGCATCAAGAAGCAGCAGATCGACTCGGTGATGTTCGACCAGGCCCAGACCGAGGTCCAGGCCGTGATGGAGGAGAACGCCTACCAGACGTTTCTGATGTCGGACATGTGCCTCGAGTACGTGGGGAGCGGGGGCGAGAACCCGGCTTACCTGAGTCAGGGGGGCCTGGGCAGCCTCAGGCTTGTGTGTGGCTACCTCCCCACCTTGAACGAGGAGGAGGAGTGGACTTGTGCCGACTTCAAGTGCAGACTACCCCCCACTGTGGTGGGCTTGTCCAGCAAGACCCTGAGGGCCACAGCCAGCGCGCGGGCCGTGGACACCGTGGAAAGCGGATACAGGTAAGCCCTGGGGGGAACAGGGTGGGGGATGAGGTGGGCTCTGCAGATGGTTTGAGTTAAGGAGGGTGGATGAATGGATGGTCAGATGTGCTGCTGAGGCTGACAGAGGTCTGTCTTGCGCTCCGACCGCTGGCCACGAACCCTTTGATCTGGCTTTCTGTTGTTGAAAGGAGAGGAGAGGGATGCACGTACAGCTAAATACCCGGAGTCTCCCAGTGCCGGCTGCAGACAGTGGCAGGCAGAATGCCTCAATGTGGTTACTTATTATCCTGCACCAGTCTTAGAGGCAGCGAGAGGGAGAGTCAGGCAGTCACTAAGCGCCGGTTTGGGAAGGGGTCACTCACTGGCGAGGAGTGAATGGGGCCGCAGAGCCCGCTGGGTTGAGCTGGAGGCCTAGGCGGTAGCGTGTGTGCCCACTGACTGTGGGGGTAAGTGCGATGGTTTGAACTGTTATGTTAAGAGCCAGCAGCTGGCTTAACAACTGGGCTTGTGGCTCTTTATGGAACGAGATGTGAACCCTTCGAGGAATCCTCCAGAGGAGGCAGGGTCCTGGGACTCCCCAGTGAAGGCTCCTGTGCCTTTAGAATCTGCTGATAGGTTATTCTAGGTCTTGCATGCTTGCCGCCCTGGGGGGCAGCCTCCAGTTGGTGCCTGTGTTGCTCACTGCTGATGGCGAGGAGGTTCTGGTGGGAGAGGACTTAGGCCCTGGACTGCCTTCTCTCTTGGAGGCTTGGAGGACAAGCAGTTCTTTATAGAACAGCCAAGTCTTAAGATTCTTGACCTTTGGAGGCAACTTCAGACCTCCCGTTGGAATGAGTTTTTCTGTTTCTCTCTCTCTCCCCTTCCGAATATCCAAAGAGAATGAGCCTCTGAGTTCCAGGTTGTTGCTGGTGGCATGCGGGGGAGGAGCCGGCCGCTGGGCTGCTCTTGGAGCAGCTTATCTCGCTGACCCCGTGGGAAGGGGCGTGCGACCTGGCGGCTGTCTCTGGAGGTTGCCTCCCTCTGTGGGGTCCGGCGGGCCGCCGAGGGGCGGGGAGCCGGGTCTGAGCCAGGATGCTGGCGGTCCTGGGCAGCCCTGCTGGGAGGGAGGGGTGGCGCGGGCACCGCCAGGGGGCGCGCCTGCGGCCCTGCGAGCTGGTCTGCCGGGCGGACATCTGGTCCACCACCGGCTTCGGTGGGCCCCGACTGGCTGCGCAAGTGCTCCAAGGATCATCGGAACCGAGCTGTTCCAGCCTCTAAGCTACGGTTTCAGGCTGTTTGGAGAAAGACGCTGGCCCTGACTTCTGGGGCTGGCAGCTCTGCCCGTTCCGTTACGCGGACCCTTGGGGAAAGCCCCGCTGGCCTCCGTGTCCTCGAGGCTGGCAGTGGTCGCCGAGGCTACTTAAGGCCTGTGGTCAGGCGGCTTCTCTGGGGCCTTGAGCCAGTGGGGCTGCTGTGTCCCCCCGGGGTCAGGGCCCAGAGCGCCACCGTTGTAAACCACACCCTGGCTGGTTTTGGAGCCATTCGGGCTCCTGGGCGGGCCCCTCCCCTTTGTGGGTGGGCAGTCGGGACCCCGCCCCCTCCCGGCCCAGCCTGGGTCTTTCTACCAGGATTCAGCTTTAAGGAGGTGTCTGCAAGGCCGAGCATCCTCCTTTGTGTCTCATCGGTGCCTCTTTGGTTGGGATTGGTGGGCGTTGTTCATATGTAAATGACACCTTTTCATTGGCCCCCTGGGTTTCCTACTAGATTCCTGCCTGACTTTATCCCCCTGTTGGGTTGAGAGGCTGGTACCTTACCTGGACTGCATATATCTTACCTGGGCATTGTCAGAGAGGGGTTAAGACCTACCCCAGTAGAGTTTTTTGTTTTTTAAATGCAAGATACTCAAGGGTGCCTGCGGTGTGTTAGGAGCTGCCCCGAGCTATTCAAAGGCCTGAGGTGCAGCCCTGTCCACCTCTTCCCACCCGGGCTGAAGCCTTGCTGAAGCCCACGTGTCCTGCAGATGAGAGGACACTGTCCCTTCTGCTAATGTCACAGGTTGCTGTTAGGATCAGAATAATGAACAGGAAAGCCCTTTGTAAAGGGACATGGTTTGAACAGATGTCCTAAGGCATTATAATTAGCTTGATTTAATCATGCTCACCGTTGGCTGTGCGAAAAGGGCAACCAGGTCAGGTCTCACCTGCAAAGAGTGAGCCTCGAGTCTTAGCCTGCGTTCACTGTGAAGCTTTGCAGCAGTTTGGTGTCCTTTCGGGGGGCTCTGAAGAGCTCCAGTACCTTAGTCCTTATGTCTCAGTGCAGAAAAGAACTCAGATGCAGTGTGACAGATAAGAAGTGACTTGTTGGAATAGGACGCTTGTGAGGTTTACAAGCAGGCAGGCAAAGGCGTGCCATGGCCCAGGAACTCACTGGGCTACAGTTTTATGATCACAGGGAAGTAGGGAGGGGAGAAGAGATTCTGTGCCTCGTGCGTAGACGCCATGCTTACAGCCTCAGCTCCTCCAGGCTGAGCAGGGGGGTTTTATGGTCCCTGTGTGGTCGAGCCAGGTCCACAGGTGACTGTTTTTTGTTGAGCGGAGAGCTCGTCCCAGGGCTGACGAGCTCCCCGCGCAGCATGTGGGGCTCGGGTCGGCACTGCCTTACTGGCCGGGGGCGTGTTGGTTTCCTTGTCAGGCGGGCGTGCTTTGCCTTTCTGAGCGGTCACTGGCTTGCGGGTCTCCCGCAGCCCTGCTTCCATCCCCTGTGGGAGCAACTCTGTCATCACCTGCCTTGCCCTTCACTCTGCGCCCATCAGTCTCAGGTGTCCCCTCCCCCGCCCGACTTCCGGCATTGTTGAACTTGTGTCCAAGTTCCCAGCCGGTTCCTGGCATGTAGGGAGCGCCTCCAGCTCCACTCAGCCTCTCCTGTACTCCTGAAGCCAGGTCCCTGGCCTACGGACCGGCTCGGGGTAGTCAGATGAAGGAGATAAGGAGTCCTGCTGAGGGCTCCCTGCCACCAGCTGTTGAGCAGCAGGCTTGGCAGCTGGGTGCCAAGGGCACCTGCTAGTCCCCAAGCCCTGAGTTTACCTTGGGCACTCAGAGGAGCCTCGCTTTTAAAGACCTGTTATTTGTTCTTACTGATTTGGTTGGGTTTCGTATAAAGGGGCTTCCCTGGTGGCTCAGACAGTAAAGAATCCACCTGCACTGCAGGAAATGTGAGTTCGATCCCTGGGTTGTGAAGATCCCCTGGAGAAGGGAACGGCTACCCTCTCCAGTGTTCTTGCCTGGAGAATTCTGTGGACAGAGGGGCATGGCGGGCTACAGTCCATGGGGTCACGAAGGGTCAGACACAGACTCACAGAAGAGGAGACGGGGTCCTCGGAGGAGGGGCGCGCCCACACCTGGGCACGCGCACACCCGGGCACGCGCGCATGCGCACACCCGCGCACGCACGCTCCCTACCTCCCTGGAGGACGGCGGCGCGCTGGGCCGCGCTGTCGGTGGTCTCCTGTCCGCCACTGGCTCCCCGGCCCCATGGCCTCACGGTGCATCAGGGGCCCAGCAGCTGTCCCCTGCCAGCTCAGTGCTTCCTGTCCCCCCCGAAACCATCGCTGCTGGGGCCCGTTTCTGTGGAAGCCACTGGAGTCCAGCTTGGCTTCAACATCAAGGGAGAACATGACGCCCGAGGGAGGCTGTGCTGGGAGCCGCCCAGGGGCGCGCTGTGCCGACGCGCCCCGCCTGCGCCCCCGCGCCCCGCCTGCGCCCTGGCCTCGCGCTCCACCACCCCCACCTCGCCTAGAAGATGCTGCGGGAGGGAGTGTCCCCTTCTGAGCGGGAACTTGATGAGGAAATCATTAGAGGGCTTCTGAAAAGAAGAGCCTCAAACGCACAGCCTTAGCAGCCAATGCCTGTGAAGGTGCGCTGTTTCGAGAGGGGCCCCAGAAAGGGCCCCAAGGCCGGGTCTGCGCGCTCTGTTTGGGCCTGGCCCTGGAAGGGATCGCGCAGAGATGAGACCAGGCCGGGGCGGGCGGCGCAGAGTGCCAGGGGCCCCTGCCCCCTGACTGCCGAGGCCCTGTGCTCGCTGGAGCCGCGGGCCTGGGGGTGCCCAGCGCGAGTGCGGTCCTGGCCTCTGCTCTCCGGAGGAATCAAGGGGGCTTGCAACAACTAGGAGCACCTCGGCCCTGAAGAGATAATCCGCATCTGGGCACAATTACTGTAGCTGGTTGAGTTTCTTCCTTGTTTTTTTAAAGCGATCACAAGAAAGGAGTTCTAATTCATTTTCTCCAAACTTTGTAGTGGTCTTAATAAAGTTCTGTGTCTCTCCCTACGACTCAGCCACCTACCTCTGAGTTGTCTTGTGATGATGGAAGGAAAGTCCCTGTACTTCACTGCAGGGACTGAGCGAAAAGCAGTATATTCCACTTGTAATTGCTGGTGGCACAGTAGCCCTCTATGTTGGAAGGGAGGGAGCCCAGTTTATTTTGGGGCCCAGCGTCTGGCCAGGAGCACAGAGCGATGTCTGCATGCAGTGTCTGCGAGGGGCGCTGTGCTCTGCTGGGGGGTCTCAGTCACGCCGCCCCTGCAGCGCTGTTGGAGCCCTCGCCTGGCGGTGCGGATGTGTGAGGACCGCAGAGAGAGTGATGGGGCGGGCAGGGGCCCGAGGCTGTTGAAGGCGGTTTGGGGTTTTTTGATCTCTGTGTTACACCTCTTAGATGAAAAACCCGTTCAGCAACCCACTGTGTCCTAGGTCCTTAGAAAAGGGAGTGTGGACAAAGCTGTGAGCTTCTGCCCCGAGCCTCACACAACGGGCAGTGCTGGGGGCCGGCCCTGCTCTCTGCACACACAGGACAGGCCTTCATGAGGGAAACACCAGCGCTGTGCAGTCATCCTGATAAATGCCGCCCGAGAATGCCTTGCTTTTGCTGGTGGGTGGTTTTCTGGAGAGTTACCACGACCCCTGTAAACAGCGCCCTTGGAGGGTGTTTCCAGCCCCAGGCCAGTGGCTGTGTCTGAACCGCAC
>SJYV01032841.1:0-10077 GCA_006410875.1 Neotragus pygmaeus
TTTTTTTTTGTTTAACCCTCTACAAAGGCTTTCTGAGAGGACGTCATACTGGGCTGATGATCCGTTTCTTATGGGAGAGACATTTTATTCCAGGTGGGGCTCATTGCTTGCTCTGGGGCCCTGGCAGCTCATTTATGGAAGCTGCAGATATTTCAGATGAAAATATCACAATTAGGTCAATGTTTCATTTCCTTTAAGGAGCGAGGTGGGAGAAAGATAAGGGTGTTAGATTAATTACGCCAGAGGCTGTATCAGGAGACAGACAGCTTCTTGATACTGCATAAATGGTTCACATGGGTGGCCTTGAATACAAATGCCATCACTCACAGTAATAGTAACACTTTGCACTTGCAGGGCATTTAGGAGATTTTCAGACTTTTCACAGACATGAACTCATTTGTTCTCAAGATAACTCCTTCTGGTTTTTCAGCCGAGACACTGAGTCCAGATGTACAGTCTGGTGCATAGAAGGAAGCAGCCCTGGGTTTCCGTTCTGATACCATCATGGATACACGGTCTCGGACAAATATCTTACATTTTCTGAACTTCAACTTTCTCACAGCTAAATGTAGATACAGTGAACAAAAAAGGCCATCTATGTGGAATGCCTGTCTTGCAGATTGGGGCCTTGGCAGCCCTAAATAGATGGAATACTGGAGTGGGCAGCCATTCCCTTCTCCAGGAGGAGACCCAGGGATCGAGCCAGGGTCTCCTGCATTGCAGGCAATTCTTCACCGTCTGAGCCACCAGGGAAGCCCTTGCTTTATATTATCAGCTGCTGCTGCTGCTGCTAAGTCACTTCAGTCATGTCCAACTCTGTGCAACCCCACAGACAGCAGCCCACTAGGCTCCCCCATCCCTGGGATTCTCCAGGCAAGATTACTGGAGTGGGTTGCCATTTCCTTCTCCAATGCATGAAAGTGAAAAGTCAAAGTGAAGTCGCCCAGTTGTGTCTGACTCTTAGCGACCCCACGGACTGCAGCCCACCTGGCTCCTTCGTCCATGGGATTTTCCAGGCAAGAGTACTGGCGTGGGGTGCCATTGCCTTCTCCTATATTATCAGCTGTTATGTCCCAAACCGAGCAGCCATGTGGTTACAACTTGCTGTCTGCATGGCTGTCTTTTTAGTAGACATTTTTTGCTCATAGATCTGATTAGAGANCAGGCAAGAGTACTGGCGTGGGGTGCCATTGCCTTCTTCTATATTATCAGCTGTTATGTCCCAAACCGAGCAGCCATGTGGTTACAACTTGCTGTCTGCATGGCTGTCTTTTTAGTAGACATTTTTTGCTCATAGATCTGATTAGAGAAAATCCCCCCAAAATTATTAACACTGAATAAAAGATCTAGCAATGTGGGTGATGACTCCTCACCCAGGGTTAGAAGAAAAAGAAAACACAATACTTTGGAAACATCCTGATGTAAACTTTGAATTGAACTGATTGACCAAGGTAACCTGCAGCACAGGCAGCATCTGCCTGGACGTGCCCATTGGCCTGACCAGAGACCACTGCCTTCGGGAAGTGATGGTTGGTTTGATCAGGAATGTTCTGGGTGGTGATTTTATATGCAACACACTCCTTTGCTACTGGCCTGGTGATTAAAACATAATCTCACAGATTCTTTGCTTCTTCATGAAGTGAGAATGGTGTTCATGAGGCTTCGAGTTTATTAAAGAGGCCACGTAGTCCCCACTCTGCCTGCTGGCATCTGAGCCCACGTTGATCAAATCTGGCTGAATGTGAGAAGCTCCTGGGAGCTTTAACACAGTGCCTAGTGGTGCCCGAGCCGTGTCTAGTCCAAACACACCAGAATCCCTGGGCATGGAGCCCAGGCACTGGTCTTTATAAACATCAATGCGTAGCTCAAAACCACTAGCTCAGGCAAACACCGACTGCCATGCCCTTTGTTTTCACTACAAGCGTACTAGGCTATTGAACTCTTGGCCAACAAAATTTGAGGGTTGTTGGAAGGAAGAATGTACAGATTCTGAACTGGGAAATCACAAAAACACTGACACATTTCCTCACAACACGGGAGGCGAAAGGCAGGTCTACCCACTGTCTGACAGGCTGCTTTGTTATGACACTCATTTGCTGTTCGGATGCGTGTCAACAGGGATGCAGGGAGATGGCGGAGGCACAGAATAGTGAGATGCGCTGCATCGATGTTCTGTTACTTTTCATCAGCCAGACACGAGAGTTTACTTTCCACTGACTTATGAATTTATGCGTTTATTATTCTGTGCTTTTTGACAAGAAGATTGTGGAGTCAGTTAATCTCGTAAGGAAGTAACACAGGAAATTTAAAAGACAGAATTCATTAAGCAAGTCCACGGTGAAACTTGTCCTGGGGTGATCAGATCCATAGGAAATATTTAATAGAGAGCAGTGATTTCAGAACACATTTCAATGACTCAGTTTCCATTAAACATTCTGAAATTCCATTAAATGTTCACATTTTCAGCGAACTTAAAAAAAAATATGAGCTTGTATGGCCACGGAGAAAATTAGTTTAATTAAATAAATATGTGTATATGCAATTAAAAATCTTTTAAATCTGGAAACTTGCTGGAATTTCACTGAATCAAAGCTTCAACTTCATGTCAATGGTAATTATAACTCATCTGGAGGCTGGAAAGGTTAAGATTTAAGGGAGGCATGTCACAAGTGATGGCCTAAGACAGAAGGCTAGCTGCAGTAGGTGAAAATAAAGGAAAAATAGGAAAAATTCACCTCGGGTTTATGCTTATATCAGAAAAGGTTGCCCCTGGTGGGTTCCCTGGTGGCTCAGATGGTAAAGAGTCCGCCTGCAGTGTGGGAGAGTCTGCCTGCAGTGTGGGAGAGTCTGCCTGCAGTGGGTTCCATCCCCGGGTCTGGAAGATCCCCTGGAGAAGGAAATGGCAACCCACTCCAGTATTCTTGCCTGGAAAATCCCATGGATAGAAGAGCCTGGCGGGATACTTGGGGTAGGCAGACAGTTCATGGGGTTGCGAAGAGTTGGACACGACTGAGTGACTTCATTCCCTCACTCTCAGAAAAGGTAGTTGACTTTCACCTTGGGTAAACAATATGCCTTAATTAGCAAAAATAAATAAATAAGACCTAATCAAAGGAAATCATAACCCAAAACCAAAAGATAACCCACAGACTAGGGAGAAAATATTTGCAAATGATGCAACCAATAAGGACTTAATTTCCAAATACACAAACAGCTCATACAACCCAATAACAAAAAATCAAATAATCCAATCAAGAAATAGGCAGAAGACCTTTAGACATTTCTCCAAAGAAGACATACAGATGGCTGAGAGGCACATGAAAAGATGTTCGACATGGCTAATTTATCAGAGAAATGCAAGTCAAAATTGCTATGAGGTACCATCTCACAGTCAGAATGGCCATCATCAAAAAGTCTACAAATAATAAATGTCAGAGAAGATGTGGAGAAAAGGAAATCCTCCTACCCTGTTGGTGGGACTGTAAATTGGGGAAAACACTGTGGAATACAGTCTGGAGGTTTCCTAAGAAACTAAAAATAGAGTTACCATGTGACCCAACAATCCTATTCCTGCGCATATATCCAGAAAAGGTGAAAACTATAATTCAAAAAGATACACGCACCCCTATTTTCACAGCAGCAGTACTCACAATAGCCAAGCCCTGGAAGCATCCTAAGTGTTCACCGACAGATGAATGGGTAAAGAAGATGTGGTACCTATATACAACGGAGTATTACTCAGCTATAAAAAGAAAGAATGGAATAACGCCATTTGGCCATTTGCAGCAACATGGATGCAACAAGAGATGATCGAACTAAGTGAAGTAAATCAGAAAGACCATTTGATATCACTTATATGTGGAATCCAAAATATGGCACAAATGAACTTATTTATGAAATAGACTCAGACACAGAAACCAAACTTATGGTTCTCAAAGGGGAAAAGGGTGAGGGAGAGATAAATTAGGACTGGGATTAACATATACACACTACCATATGGTAAACAGATAAACAAGGACCCACTAAGGAACTATATTCAATGAAAGAAAGAAAAGGGAAAGTGAAGTCGCTCAGTCGTGTCCTACTCTTTGCGACACCATGAACTGTAGCCTACCAGGCTTCTCCATCCATGGAATTCTCCAGGCAAGAATTCTGGAGTGGGTTGCCGTTTCCTTCTCTAGAGGATCTTCCTGAACCAAGGATTGAACCTGGGTCTCCCAAATTGCAGGCAGACGCTTTACCGTCTGAGCCACCAGGGAAGCGCTCAGTTCAGTTCAGTTCAGTTCAGTTGCTCAGTCGTGTCCGACTCTTTGCGACCTTATCCTACGGTAAACCACCACGGGGAAGAATATGAAAGTGCGGCTTCCCAGGTGATGCAAGTGGAAAAGAACCTGCCTGCTAATTCAGGAGAACTAAGAGATGCTGGTTTGATCCCTGGCTCAGGAAGACCCCCTGGAGTAGGAAATGGCAACCCAAACCAGTATTATTGCCTGGGAAATCTCATGGACAGAGGAGCCTAGCAGGCAGGCTACAGTCCATGGGGTCACAAAGAGTCAGGCATGACTGAGTGCGCGCACACACACACACACAGACACACACACGTGTTATATACCATATATATACTGTACAGCAGAAACTAACACACTGGTATAAATCAGCTACAGTTTAATTTAAAAAATGCTTTAATGGATCTGTCCTTCATTTAGCCTTTGAATACTCACTGCGCATTTATGAACTGTGCGTCTGTATTTCAGGGATAGGCACACGTAGGAAAAGGAGAAGGCTCTCATTTGTAAGGAGCTTATGGTGGACTGGATCCTGACACATGGCTGCTGAGTGTGGGAGGCAGCGGTGCAGGGGTTGGAGAATGAGTGGAGGGTCTCCAGCCCAGCTGTGGCTGTGCCTGTGGATCTGGGAAGGCTTCCTGAAGGCAGAAGGTGGCTTTAGCAGGGCACCCGAGGTGGGGTGGGGCCTTTGTCCTGGATGCTGGGGACTCAGGTGCAGAGGGGAGAGGCTCTGGGATGGCTAGGCAGTTAGTTGCACAGCCTTCATCAGGGCGGATGCTCAGCCTGGGGGTGAGGGGACCAGCATCGGGGGCAGCAGGGTTATGGTGTCAGGGTCGGGCTTCCCCTACCAGCGATGCAGACTGGAGCAGGATCGACACGGGAGGTGACGCAGCCCCTCTGTTCCAGAAGGTTCTGGAGCAGGGCAGGCTCGGGCTAGGAGCCCACGCCAGCAGCTCTCACAGGGCCCAGTGGGCAGTGACACAGGGCCCAGTGGGCGGTGATGGTGGGAACGCAGAGGACGGGATGGGGTCCAACAGTATCAGGAAAGCAGGAGGTGCAGGACCCGTTGCTGGACGGGTCAGGGCAGGTACGAGGGGGCCCGCGGAGACTGGGACGCCAGGTTTCTGATCTCGGCAGCAGAAGACACGTGGTCCCTTCATTGAGGGGTGGTTACTGAGGGGGAGTGCAGAAGGTCTGGGTCCAAGTTCTGAGTCTGGGTCAGTTCACGGCAGGCATGGCTCACGTGGGCAAGGACAACAGCGAGACCCGGGTCGGAGAGACGGCAAATTCAAGTATCTCCTGGACTTGGCTTATCGACGTGAGTGACCTACACTCATTAAATCAGGCCCAGCTAAAGACGTGAAAACGTAATTCCAGCTGTTACTGGCCATCAGAGCCATTATGGTAAAAAATCATTCAGACAAATGATTAGGTTTCCAAATTGAAGAACAAACAGAAAAATCGATTCACAAACTTGCTAATTGTCCTTTACAAGTGGAAAGAGCTGAACTGAAATGGATTTTAGCCATGATATACATAAAATAAACACAGTGTAAAGTACATNTGGTATAAATCAGCTACAGTTTAATTTAAAAAATGCTTTAATGGATCTGTCCTTCATTTAGCCTTTGAATACTCGCTGCACATTTATGAACTGTGCGTCTGTATTTCAGGGATAGGCACACGTAGGAAAAGGAGAAGGCTCTCATTCGTAAGGAGCTTATGGTGGACTGGATCCTGACACATGGCTGCTGAGTGTGGGAGGCAGCGGTGCAGGGGTTGGAGAATGAGTGGAGGGTCTCCAGCCCAGCTGTGGCTGTGCCTGTGGATCTGGGAAGGCTTCCTGAAGGCAGAAGGTGGCTTTAGCAGGGCACCCGAGGTGGGGTGGGGCCTTTGTCCTGGATGCTGGGGACTCAGGTGCAGAGGGGAGAGGCTCTGGGATGGCTAGGCAGTTAGTTGCACAGCCTTCATCAGGGCGGATGCTCAGCCTGGGGGTGAGGGGACCAGCATCGGGGGCAGCAGGGTTATGGTGTCAGGGTCGGGCTTCCCCTACCAGCGATGCAGACTGGAGCAGGATCGACACGGGAGGTGACGCAGCCCCTCTGTTCCAGAAGGTTCTGGAGCAGGGCAGGCTCGGGCTAGGAGCCCACGCCAGCAGCTCTCACAGGGCCCAGTGGGCAGTGACACAGGGCCCAGTGGGCGGTGATGGTGGGAACGCAGAGGACGGGATGGGGTCCAACAGTATCAGGAAAGCAGGAGGTGCAGGACCCGTTGCTGGACGGGTCAGGGCAGGTACGAGGGGGCCCGCGGAGACTGGGACGCCAGGTTTCTGATCTCGGCAGCAGAAGACACGTGGTCCCTTCATTGAGGGGTGGTTACTGAGGGGGAGTGCAGAAGGTCTGGGTCCAAGTTCTGAGTCTGGGTCAGTTCACGGCAGGCATGGCTCACGTGGGCAAGGACAACAGCGAGACCCGGGTCGGAGAGACGGCAAATTCAAGTATCCCCTGGACTTGGCTTATCGACGTGAGTGACCTACACTCATTAAATCAGGCCCAGCTAAAGACGTGAAAACGTAATTCCAGCTGTTACTGGCCATCAGAGCCATTATGGTAAAAAATCATTCAGACAAATGATTAGGTTTCCAAATTGAAGAACAAACAGAAAAATCGATTCACAAACTTGCTAATTGTCCTTTACAAGTGGAAAGAGCTGAACTGAAATGGATTTTAGCCATGATATACATAAAATAAACACAGTGTAAAGTACATAGAACTGGGTCTTTTTTTTTTTTTTAAACTGACTCATGGATTAATTATGCTCACTCGCATCTTTGTTCTGTCATAAGAGATGCCTGCATCCCCTAGGTGCCAGACAAGTGAAACACAACCTCACGGACTGTGGGAATACCTATGTCATAGGGCAGAAAGAAGACACTGGTAACAAGACAAGTTCTTTAGAAAAGTGAATATTGTCACTTTTCAGAATTTATAATTGATTTCAATAATCAATACAGGCTGACATGATGTTATAAAGGAGGAGTCCTGGGAAGTCTGTTTTGAAGACAAGGTGGGAAGAGTCAATTATTTGCACATAATTGACAGAGATATTGCTAAACTGCCTCCACACATTCTCAGCGGCGTCTGGTTTCACGCGAGCTGTTTTCCGTCTGGTGCCCTGCCTTCTCTCTGATGTTCACCAGTCCAGATGCAGCACCCAGAGGGCCACTGAGGACTCGCAGCACGGAGGCCTGACGTCCCCTCTGACGCTGAACAGAAGGATGCACCTGCGCCTGGCGGGACGAGAAGGGGGTGCTTCTGTCGTCCGACGTGCCTGGGGAAAACCACGGGGTTCCCACCCTTCGGTCAAGACGCTCAGGCCAGCCTGTCCTTCCCGACCTTGTTTTTCATAGTGAAATTCACTGCTTTGTATTGAGATGTTTCATAGCATTACAACCTATTAGGAGTTTCCTGGGTGGCTCCACAGTAAAGAATCTGCCCGCCAATGCAGGGGATGTGGGTTCAATCCCTGGGTCAGAAAGACGCCCTGGAGAAGGAAGTAACAACCCACTCCAGTATTCTTGCCTGGAGTATTCCATGGACAGAGCAGCCTGGCGGGCTACATTCCAGGGTGTCACAAAGAGTCGGATGTGATTAATCTACTAAACTACAACAACAACATAACATAACAACCATTTTAAGAAAAAAAATATGACTCAAAAATCCAGAATTCCTTCCAAGTGTTGCTCACGGTCTGAACTACTCAGTTAAGGAAGCAACAAACTTGTTAAATCTTAAATTTTTTTTAGTTTGTAACATAAAGCTTTTCTATTTTCCATGAATCTTGGACCATGGGTCCATACATCTGACATTTAGTTTTACTTTCTCTTATGGATTCCATTCATTTACCAGGTATTTGGTGACAACCTGACTCTGCTCGGTTGGAGCCGTGGGCCGGGGAAAATCAAAGTGAGATGAAAAACACTCTGTCCTTGAACAGCTTATGTTTGGTCTGGGAAATAAAGTTACTCAAAAGTGAAACAGATGAACAATGAAAGGAGGAGGCTGATTAACTGCTATGCTAAGTGGAGCTGACAATATCACAGCAGTTCAGAGAAAGAAAAAGTCATGGTTATTCCATGGAGACGGGGAGATGGAACCATTACCTTGATATTTTCCAATTGTGAAACATTTTAGGAATTATGATAAAGAGGTGTTCCTTCCACCCAAGTGGGAGAAGTCCACAAAATAGCCTATAAAAGCCCATTATGGACACTAAAGAGAATTCTTAGCAGCACAAATACTGTAGATCACTCCCAAGGCCACTGAAAAAGAAATCTCCAAATGTCCAGAGCCAGATCTCCGCATAATGGGGACTGATGGGTTTGCCTGTGGCTGCCACTGCAACCATACTCTCCAGCCTCACATCCTAATGTTTAAAAAGGTTATATTAATTTATAACTGCCTTGTTACATTATCTGAGGAATCTATCACTAAATGCACCCTTTCTTAATGCAGAACTCTGGTCCTGCTTCTAAATTCTATTTGATAGATCATCCCGAACTTCTCTAACCTAATATTCCCAAGGCTGATGTGCGCACCCTTTGAAATCAGATTCTTCATAAAAAATAATACACTGCTTCCATCACAATTGCATTAGGGAAGCTGTGATGAGAAGAAAAACGTGGTTTATCTTCACAGACCTAAGTGCACAACTGGGTCAGGCCAGTTTTCAACCCCAAATCCACCTTCTTCTTAATTGCTCTGGCTTACAGGTAAATTCTGGGCAATCTCTCCTCAGGATTTGCAGCCGAGCCCAGGAGAAAGGGTGCGTGCACAGTGCTTGGAAACCAGCGGGGCGGGGGGCACCGTCGTCCTGAAGGCCAGCTTATCCTCATGTGTGCCTGCAAAGAGCGCCACACTGGACTTCCCCTGGGGTGGAACACACGTCTACTGAATGGAATTCCTAAGCCTTGCATTTGACAATCATTCTCATTTCAATTTTTAATGAATATGTAATGAGGCTTATCCTACAAACTTTTCAAAGTGGGTAAAGTGCCCATTGCCCAGCCAGGTTCAAACACTTATCCTTCCCCATATACATGTCCAACAGTGTATTTTTAGTTGTAATCTTATTTAATAGATGGTGTATTTCCCACGTTCCTGTACAGTCTATCTACTATTTTTGATGGCTGTATAATTGCTCTTCCCGTCAATGGACCATACCTCACTAAATTGCTTTTCTATTGACACTGATTTTCCAGCCTTTAAAGCTATCATTATAGATAACAGCATTATGAATGTCTGTCTGTGATGCAGCTTTTGGCTTCTCTTTAAAAGGGCTTTGTGGCTCAGCTGGTAAAGAATCCGCCTGCAATGTGGGAGACCTGGGTCCAATCCCTGGGTTGGGAAGATCCCCTGGAGAAGGGAAAGGCTACCCACTCTAGTATTCTGGCCTGGAGAATTCCATGGACTGTATAGTCCATGGGGTCACAAAGAGCTGGACACGACTGAGCCACTTTCACTTTCTTTGCTAAAGGGCAGGAGCGTCTCTACGACTCTTACTACATATTTTCATATTGTTTGGGAATGAATTTTCTCTTATGTGCCACCCCCATTCATACAGCATGATGAAAGTTAAAAAGAATTCTGCGCTGAATCGTAATTTACTAATATGAAATGGAGTATTTCCGGTCTTATCCGTAAACAAGGATGCCACAAAACCATCAGGGACTTCCGGCCTCCAAATATAAACTTCTGAGCTGGAAGGGTGCCCAACAGGGAGAAGAACAAAG
>SJYV01032842.1:0-20616 GCA_006410875.1 Neotragus pygmaeus
CACACAATTGCACTAATCTCACATGCTAGCAAAGTGACGCTAAACATTCTCCAATCAAGGCTTCATCAGTATGTGAACCGTGAACTTCCAGATATTCAAGCTGGATTTAGAAAAGCCAGAGGAACCAGAGATCAACTTGCCAGTATCTGTTGGATCATTGAAAAAGCAAGAGAGTCTAACAAAAACATCTACTTCTGCTTTATTGACCATGCTAAAACCTTTGACTATGTGGATCACAATGAACTGTAGAAACTTCTTTGAGAGATGGGAATACCAGACTACCTGACCTGCCTCCTGAGAAATCTGTACGCATGTCAAGGAGCAACAGTTAGAACTGGACATGGAACAACAGACTGGTTCCAAATAGGGAAAGGAGTATGTCAAGTCTTTATATTGTCAACCTGCTTACTTAACTTATATGTAGAGTGCATCATGACAAACGCTGGACTGGATGAAGCACAAGATGGAATCAAGATTGCTGGGAGAAATATTAATAGCCTCAGATACGCAGATGACACCACCCTTACAGCCGAAAGTGACGAGTAACTAAAGAGCTTCTTGAAGGTGAGAGAGGAGAGTGAAAAATCTGGCTTAAAACTCAATGCCAAAAAACTAAGACCGTGGTGTCTGGTCCCATCACTTCATGGCAAATAGATGGGGAAACAGTGACAGAGTTTATTTTTTTGGTCTCCAAAATCACTGCAGATGGTGACTGCAGCCGTGAAATTAAAAGACGCTTGCTCATTGGAAGAAAAGTTATGACCAATCTAGACAACATATTCAAAAGCAGAGACATTACTTTGCCAACAAAAGTCCGTCTCGTCAAAGCTATGTTTTTTTCGTAGGCATGTATGGATGTGAGAGTTGAACTATAAAAAAAGCTGAACACTGAAGAATTGATGCTTTTGAACTGTGGTGTTGGAGAATTCTCTTGAGAGTCCCCTGGACTGCAAGGAAATCCAACCAGTCCATCCTAAAAGAAATCAGTCCTGAATAATTATTGGAAGGACTGATGCTGAAGCTGAAACTCCAATACTTTGGCCACCTCATGCGAGGAACTGACTCACTTGAAGAGTCACATACAGTGACTCTGTACAGTGACTCTTTCCCTGCTGGGAAAGTCTGAAGCCAAGAGAAGAAGGAGACAACAGAGGATGAGTTGGTTGGATGGCATCACCTACTCAATGGACATAAATTTGAGTAAAACCCAGGAGTTGGTGATGGATAAGGAAGCCTGGCGTGCTGCAATCCACGGGGACACAAAGATTCGGACATGACACAGTGACTGAACTGAATTGAGTTTTCAGCCTATCAGTCTACCCTAGAAATTTTGAACTTGTCAGGTCCTGTAATCATTTGAGCCATATTGTTAAAATAAATCCCTGTATATACATCATAAGTATCCGTGTTCATATCTATCAGTTCAGTTCAATTGCTCAGTCATGTCCAACTCTTTGTGATCTCACATACTGCAAGACACCAGGCCTTCCTGTCCGGTATCAACTCCCAGAGCTTACTCAAACTCATGTCCATTGAGTCAGTGATGTCATCCAACCATTTCATCCTCATTTGTCCCCTTTTCCTCCCGCCTTCAATCTTTCCCAGCATCAGGGTATTTTCTAGCGAGTCAGTTCTTTGCATCAGGTGGCCAAATTATTGCAGTTTCATCTTCATTTCTTCCAATGAATATGCAGGATTCATTTCCTTTAGGATGGACTGGTTGGATCTCCTTGCAGTCCAAGGGACTGTCATGAGTCTTCTCCAACACCACAGTTAAAAAGCATCAATTTTTTGATGAGTCTTTCTTTCTGGTCCAACTCACATCCAGACACTATTATTAGAAAATTCATAGCTTTGACTAGACGGACCTTTGTTGGCAAAGTAATGCCTCTGCTTTTTAATATGCTGTCTAGGTTGATCATAGTTCCTTTTCCAATGAGCAAGTGTCTTTTAATTTATGGCTGCAGACACTATCTGCAGTGATTTTGGAGTCCAAATAATAATAATATTAAGGTTTCTCACTGTTTCTATTGTTTCCCCATCTATTTGCCGTGAAGTGATGGGTCCAGAAGCCATGGTCTTAGTTCTCCTAATGTTGAGTTTTAAGCCAAAATTTTCACTCCTCTCACTTTCATCAAGAGCCTCTTTATTTCTTCTTCACTTTCTGCCATAAGGGTGGTATCATCTGCATATCTGAGATTATTGATATTTCCCCCAGCAATCTTGATTCCAGCTTGTGCTTCAGAAACTATGGCCCATGCCGTGTTGGCCCACCCAAGATGGACTGGTCATGATGGAGAGTTCTGAAAAAATGTGGTCCAGTGGAGAAAGTAATGGAAAACCACTTCAGTATTCTTGCCTTGAGAATCCCGTGAACAGTATTAAAAGGCAAAAAGACAGGACACTCAAAGATGAATTGCCCAAGTCGTCAGGTGCCCAATATGCTACTGCAAATCGGTGGAAAAATAACTCCAAAAAGAATGAAGAGATGGAACCAAAGCAAAAGAAACACGCAGTTGCAGGTGTGACTGGTGATGGCAGTGAAGTCCAATGCTGTAAAGAGCAATATTGCATAGGAACCTGGAATGTTAGGTCCATGAATCAAGGTAAATTGTAAGTGGACAAACAGGAGATGCCAAAAATGAACATCAACATTTTAGGAATCAGTGAACTAAAATGGATTAGAATTAGTGAATTTAACTCAGAGGACCATTATATCCACTACTGCAGGCAAGAATCCCTTAGAAGAAACGGAGTAGCCCTCATAGTCAACAAAAGATTCTGAAATGCAATACTGGGATATAGTCTCAAAAATGGCCGAATGATCTTTGTCCTTTTCCAAGGCAAATCATTCAGTATCACAGTAATTCAAGTCTATGGCCCAAACAGTAATGCTAAAGAAGCTAAAATTGAATGGTTCTGTGAAGACCTACAAGACCTTCTAGAAACAACACCCAAAAAAGATGTCCTTTTCATTATGGGGCACTAGAGTGCAAAAATTTATGTCTATATCTAAAACATTATATACACTATTGCTTCTGCAGACAGTATTGACTGATTCATATTATAGTACTGAGTACGTTTCTAGAGGAACAAAATCTTAAGGATGACTTTTCTGAATTGGTTCTTGGCTTCTGGAATCGGTTCTCTATTTTAATTTCATAAAATATTAGGTGTTTCCACTGTTATAAAGAGCACTGATGGTCCATGGCTGGAGCTGATCAGGCTCCTCTGCCCATGAGGATTCTCCAGGCAAGAATACTGGAGTGGGCTCCAATGCCTTCCTCCAGCATATCTTCCCAACCCAGGGATTAAACCTAGGTCTCCCACATTGCAGGCAGATTCTTTACCAACTTATCCAGCAGGGAAGCCCAAGAATACTGGAGTGGGTACACTATCCCTTCTCCAGAGGCTCTTCCTGACTCACAAATTGAAACAGGGTCTCCTGCATTGCAGGCAGATTCTTTACCAGCTGAACTACCAAGGAAGTCCTCGATATAGTAACAGATATATGCAAAATAACACCTTTGTATTTTTTTTTTTACCACAAAGTGGATATCTTTGTAATGCAAACATGCAGACACAGACATGGAGACATTCATAATTAATGAACTCAGATGAAATTTTGATATGTTTTAAAATATCCTAGTTGATTAATGAATTTCAGGTGATGTTCTATTCAAATTAAGTTTTATTTGTTGTGGTTTTTTTTTTTTTTTTTTCTTTACNCATTTGGCTTTTAATCAAGAGATCAACATACATAAAGTTTATTATGCAAATGGGCTGTGTTCCTCTTTCATATTCACAGCTCAGGAAACTTTGAAATATTTCAATTAAATTGGAAGTCTCTTCCACTCTGCCAGGTTTTTCTCTAAGATTATGCCTTACTAAATAAAAAAGGCAATCATAAAATTGAACAAGCTTTTAACCAGAAATAGAGCACCCACAGAGTCTCAAGGACACTTCATGTAGAGGCCTTGCATTGGTCTGAGAGCTTCTCTTGATGGGCCCCCAGCGCTGTAAATAACTTCTGATGACCAGATCACAGATCCACTGTATTGACTTGGGTGTTTTCTCTTTTCAGCGAGGAGTTTTGGATGCCCCTGAGTGACAGTGTTAGGCTACAAGAGAGATAGCTACCTATGTGATTCACTGAGAAGAATCAAGCGAGACCCCAAACTTCTATTATTTCTTGCGCTCAAGTGGTTAGTGGCTAATCATCTTACACACGGGCTCAGAATCTAGTGAAGGATTTGGAGCTAGCCATAAATGCTCTTAATGGAAATATTGTTATCTCTATAAGAATAAGGATGACTAAGAAAAAAAAGGAGAAATAATTAAATTTCCTTGTGCTATTTTGTTTTCCGTAGGCTTAAAATAGAATAAATGTAATATACCTAACTTTTCTTTTTTTTTTTTTCAGAGAGAGGATTTGCTATTGGAAGAGATTTAAGAAAAATAAAATTTGTGCCTATTTTCACAAGAGGAACAATGAGATTTTTCTGAAGTAAGAGACATACCTTTTGAGGTAATAATTAGAAACTGAAATTTAAGGAACAATAAACATGTTACATCAAACTGTAAATTTCTCTCGAAATGAGATTTGAGCATAAGTAAACCAAAAATGATAGATTTTTTAATAAAAGACACTGCCTTCAGCTACTGTATTTAATTATTGTTGGTTTCACTTAGAGAAATGTATATTTTTCAGAATAGAATAGCAGAACACACGTAGAGAGGCGTGCACACACACATACAAACCAGCACCTAAAATCATTTTATTGTCCTCCTGCCTCTCGCACACATACTCTTAAGTCTTCCAATGCAAAGGGCACAGGTTCCTCTCTGGTCAGGGAGTGAAGATCCCACATGCCTCCTGACCAAAAAACCAAAGCAAAAAACAGAAGCAGCATTGTAACAAATTCAATGAAGACTTTAAAAATGGACAGCATCAAAAAAAAAAAAAAACTTGTTAAAATTAAATAGTATATGATGAAGCACATGAATCTATACATACATGAAAGAAGTAATTCATTAAAACATGACCTTAATTCATATGGTCCTATAAAATATTTAGTAAGCAAACACACACACATACACACGTGCTGGAAGAAAAGAGATATAAATAAAATTAGCAATGTAAACCTGCACTTCCCAGGTGGCTCAGTGGTAAAGAATCTGCCTGCCAATGCAGGAGACACAAGAGATGGAGATTTGATCCCTACCTCGTGGAAGATAGGGCTTCCCTGATATCTCAGCTGGTAAAGAATCCGCTGCAATGGGGGAGACCTGGGTTCGAGCCCTGGGTTGGGAAGATACCCCGGAGATGGGAAAGGCTACCTACTCCAGTATTCTGGCCTGGAGAATTCCATGGACAGAGGAGCCTGGCTGGCTGTAGTCCATGGGGTCTCACAGAGTCAGACACAACTGAGTGACTGAGCACACACACAGAGCAATGTAAGGCCAGAGCTGAAACTGGGACACACTTATGAAAGTGGCAGAGTAGAGTAAGAGAAGCCAGATTTCAAAAATGATCTTATTACAAAGCAAGAAGCTGGCTATAAAGGAGCAAGATTCAGCAATAAAACTTGTGGGACACAGGGCAGTCTGATGTTTTGACAACTGGCTACTGGCTGCTGCTACTTGAACCCTTTCCAATGCAGCCACCTCAGAAGTGTGTGTGCGTCCAGGGAAGAGCAGATGAAAGCAGATCTGAAAGAACTGCCCGGCTGAGCTGAGTGACACTGCACACACTTTCTATAGGGAGACACAAAAGCAGAATTATTCTCCTCCTCAATTTACTGCAGCTCTGTCCATCTCAGCACTGACAGCCTCGGTAGGTATGATGACCAGCTGGAATCTAAACCTGTATTTTGTATTTTCTCTCAGATCTGCGGATTCAAAGAATAGCCAGGTGTGGGGAATTAAACAGCAGACCAGCCACAGTAGAGAATCTCCTGCTCTGATTCTACAGCTCATGTTGGAATCTCAGAAGTGCTATGGGAAAACCTTGAAAACAGCAGTCATCCTGTGTAATCTGTTTATTAATTTTCACTGGACTGCATTAGCTCCCAGAAGACTGGTATAGCCTGAGCATCTATGAAGCATCTGCAAAGACAGACTTATAATAGTGAAGAAAACCACAAGTTCAGTCCAAAGCTTAATTACTGCCCCTCAGAAATTATTATCAAGATGGGACATTGTGAAATAAAAGGGTATTAGATCAGCAAAAATGTAGAATTCTTCAAAGTTTTATCTATGCCAGATTGTATATAGATTTTAGTAGCCTGTTATTTGAAAAAATAAACAATGTTAAGAGGTTAAGTAAGATCTCTATGGGACCTTCTAGAAAGACTTTTAGTACTGAACTTTAGAAAGACTTTTAGTATAAAATTTACCTGTATTTACCCCTACAAGCTTCAAACCCGACCTCTCCACCTCCACCCTGTAACTCAGTTGGTAAAGAATTTGCCTGAAATGCTGGAGACCTGGGTTCAATCCTTGGGCTGGGAAGATCTGGAGAAGGGAAAGGCTACCCACTCCAGTATTCTGGCCTGGAGAATCCTTCGGACTGCACAGTCCATGGGGTCTCAAAGAGTCGGACAGGACTGAGTGACTTTCACTTTCATCCCTGCAAAACATAAAATAATATATAGATTTATAAAATAATATCATATTTCCTAAGTGATTTTTTTAAAGCCTATAGAGTAAAGGGAATAACACACACATACACACATATACAATTTCTTTGGTATCCTGCTTTTTTATATTAGATAACTTGCTTAACCAGTAGTAGCATACTATCTAGAATCTCTAAACTTAGGCATTCATACAAGCATGAGATAATGTTCTTACCACACACACACACACACACACACACACACACACAAAATGGTAATTATGTGATGTAATGAAGATGTTAGTTAACACTAAAATGGTAATCATATTGCAATATATAAATGAATCCAATCAATACTTCGTATACCTGAAACTTATACAATGTCTGATGTCAGTTAGGTTTCGATAAAGCTGGGGACAATAGACATTATTTCCCAATTTTAGATATGGAGCATAAAAATTGTAAAATGTCAGAACTGGAAGAGTCTACGAAGATCATCTTGTCCAAAGCTAAAATTTACAGTTAAGAAACAGAATCCAACAAAATTCTTTAAAGCAATTATGTTTCAAATAAAAAAATAGAAACAGGTAAGAATTAAAAAGATAAAATCATGTAGTTAAGAATGTCAGTAATAAGAATGAGGAAAAAAGCAAGAAAGAAAAAAGAAGGCGAAATTGCGGTTTTATTTGTGGATACTACTGACACATGCTGTACATCACAGAGCAGCATTTCTTCTCTTAATTTTTCTACTACACCAAAACACTGAATGAAGATTTTCAAAAATATTCAGACATACCACATTCATAATCTTCAAAGAAAACCACTTCTTTCAAAAAAAAAGACCTCATTTCATTAAGGAAAGCAGAGATAGCATTTCTTTGCTTCCTTTTTGCATTTTGAACCAACATCCTCACCCACAGAAAGAGAAGAGTCATGGAAATATTCTTAAATGCCGACTCTCCTTAGGTATTTTGTTAGAATATCATTTTTCTCACTCCTTCTTGCAAGTCAGTCACTTAAATATGAAGCATCCTGAAAAATGTCTCCCTTCCTTTCCATGTATGCTGCCTTTAGAATTTAGAATTCTTTAGAATTTGTCTGGTTGCTGTTGCTGCTTTGTTTTTAACCTCTTAAGCTGCCACTTACTAGTCTGCTATTCTTGCTTGTATTTACTTTCTGTTTACTTATACTTTAAAATTCTGTATTAGTTGGAATTTAGATACAGTTGTTAATGAATGAGACCAAACTGTGGTGACTTCAGAAATCAGATATATTCTTTCAAGAAAAGGAAGTCTGGAGGTAGCTGGTCAAAGGCTGGCATTGCAGCCAATTCTGTGACATGATTAATGAAGGACTTTTTTCTCCTGTGATATCATTAGTATTTGCCTCACAAGCCCAAGATTACCCCATGGTTTAAATTAGCTACTGGGCCTCCAGGGCATCAAGTTAAATAAAAACAACAATTGCAGATTTTCCTAAACCATAGGAGAAGTACAGAATTTAACTGCATATTTCAGGATTTTGTTAGACATACATTATTTTGTAATACAGATTAACAAGTCCATGGGGTCGGGGTCATAAACAGTTGGACATAACTGTGTGACTGAGGACACACATACCCACAACAACTAGTTTAGTTAATAAGACTCTTAGAGAGAGAAAGGTATTAAAAAGCAGCATGGCAAAACTAAGATTGAAATACTGTAGTCATATAATTTTTTTTAACTGTTAAAGGGCAAAAATATCACCACATAATGCTATTTAAGAAACTTTAATTTTTCACAAAGTCTAATTTAAAAATGTAAACTAGATAAGGATGAGAAATAGAACTTTAGGCCGCCTCAAGGTTCAGGTGGACTTGACAGCTTAAATAAAAAGAGTCATGTACTTTCTACAAATGAATTCAATGGTTAAATTAAAATTTCCTCAGAAAACTACAAATGGAAATGTGAAATTTACAATTTGAATCATAACCCAAATTTTAGAGATCCATATAAAAAACCACTTCAGTGTTCTTTCCTGGAGAATCCCAGGGACGGAGGAGCCTGGTGGGCTGCCGTCTCTGGGGTCGCACAGAGTCAGACATACAGAAGCGACTTAGCAGCAGCATAAATAAAGTAACATTGTTTTAACTCTGGAGAGAACAACCAGTTCATGAAAGAAATATAAAACCAAATTTCCTTGGTTTCCTAAGAATTAAGAGCTCATAGAGAAGGATGCTGCTGCTACTGCTAAGTCGCTTCAGTCGTGTCTGACTCTGTGCGACCCCATAGACGNCTTATAGTTTCCTTTGTTGTGCAGAAGCTTTTAATTTTAATTACATCCCATTTTTTTATGTTTGCTTTTATTTCCAGTATTCTGGGAGGTGGATCATAAAGGATCCTGCTGTGATTTATGTCGGAGAGTGTTTTGCCTATGTTCTCCTCTAGGAGTTTTATAGTTTCTGGTCTTACATTTAGATCTTTAATCCAATTTGAGTTTATTTTTGTGAATGGTGTTAGAAAGTGTTCTAGTTTCATTCTTTTACAAGTGGTTGACCAGTTCTCCCAGCACCTCTTGTTAAAGAGATTGTCTTTACTCCATTGTATATTCTTGCCTCCTTTGTCGAAGATAAGGTGTCCATAGGTGAATGGACTTGTCTCTGGGTTTTCCATTTTGTTCCACTGATCTATATTTCTGTCTTTGTGCCAGTACCAGACTGTCTTGATGACTGTGGCTTTGTAGTAGAGCCTGAGGGACCCAAAATCCTGACCCTAATTGTTTGGAAGAATGGTTGAGTAGAATTTAAAAAATAAATAAATAAAACTTTAAAAATATCTAGTGCCAAGAAAATATAACAAATTAGTTCTCACTTAGCTTTAATTTTTTGGTCATGGTTTGAGAAGGAATTATTATCACAGGTATAATATTATATGATTCCAGACACATCATCATGGGCCTCCACAATAAGAAAGAGATTCCTAGAAGAGAATTAGCATTCCTTGAGTTGGAGCACCAGGAGGGCTGAGTAGAATATTTTTAATGACACTGGATACTTTTAATCAAGGACTTAACAAGAAACAAATTTCTGGCTGACCATATATTGAATGTTTTCTATGTTTTTTTATCCAACTAAGGAGTTTATTGAGTTCGGCAGTTTGCTCCTAATTGTGGTAGACAAATAGGGAAAGAAATGGAGGAGCTCAGAGCCTCAAGGCCTCAGACTCTCAGTTCAAATGTTTGTAAGAGATTTTAGATTTTCTTTGTCTGCCCTGAAGAAAACCCTTATCTCTTTCAGAGACAGAAGTGAAACTGCTAAAAACAGAACCTGANAATAGGGAAAGAAATGGAGGAGCTCAGAGCCTCAAGGCCTCAGACTCTCAGTTCAAATGTTTGTAAGAGATTTTAGATTTTCTTTGTCTGCCCTGAAGAAAACCCTTATCTCTTTCAGAGACAGAAGTGAAACTGCTAAAAACAGAACCTGAATTTCATCCAATGAGTGGCTTAACTATACACAAAGTGCAGGGTGTCCATTGGTGAAGTGAGGGCATTACTTTGGAAAGAATGGGATCCTAGGAATCAGCATGGGGATTTATGGGCAAATTCTGATGAAACTGAGGACATTGAATTAAATGTTACTAAATATTGCTGAATCTTCTTTGACAGTAGAGACTGCCCATGTACCCCTGCCTGAAAAGGGTAATTATACTCTTCCTGTGTCACTTACCTTACAAGGCAGTGCTGATTCTACCCAGGACTCACTCCTCTTTGCCTCTAGACATATCAGCAGACTCAAGTCAAGGAAAGTCCCCCCAAATTGAGATACAGAATGTGACCCATGAGTAAATGCAGTACACTCCAAAAAGAATTGCATAAATTTTCCAGTTTATACAGAGTAAATCCAAGAAGTAGGTATATGAATAAATAACAAGGATGTAAGAAAATGGTAAAAAGGACAGAAAACTGGATGTGAGCCCACTAGCCAGAGATTATTAATTTAATATATAATCAGAAGGGTTAAAAAGAGATCTAACAGTTCATTTAATTTGTTGATTGGCTGGTTAGAACATGGACATAATGGTCCCTGCTACACTAGGTAGAGTTGAAATGTCAGACATGCCTTGGTTTTCTGTAAGAAGGTGAAGGTGAAGGTGAAGTCACTCAGTCGTGTCCGACTCTTAGTGACCCCATGGACTGCAGCCCACCAGGCTCCTCTGTCCATGGGATTTTCCAGGCAAGAGTACTGGAGTGGGGTGCCATTGGAAGTGTACAAAGATCGGGATGTTAGAGTGGATTTATCATGTCTGATGTGTTCACCTGCTCCATGGGGGTCCAGTGGACACACTTTTCACTAAAACTGTGAGAAATACATTTTTGAGGGAGATACCTGGGTTTCTGAAGAATTCTGTAGATGAAAAATCATAGTGGGAACTGCTGCCAATGATCTTAAATTCAATGAGGATAATCGGACCCCTGGTGGCAGAGGCCAATGGGCAGTAACTGATTGTGAAAGATGAGGTGGATGTGGTTACCATAACACTCAGTGGAGACAAAGCCGCAACAAGGCTGTGACTTGTAGAGGCTTATGGCATCGGCTATTTGATCACAGTGTTTATAGAAGAGAACTGGTTGGTCCGTCTTACTTGATCTCTACAAGAGGAAGAACTCTAGATCACGTCTAAAGAGCCCCAACCCCTCATTCAACTTCCAAACATCAAATCCAGAATGCCTTGAATGAAATGTAGGTCATGTCACCTTGAGGAAGAATCCTGATATATTGTCAAAATTGACACTATTGATCTTTATCCCAGCCTTCCAAGGGAGACATGGCCTTTCACCAGGATTACTGTGCACCACAGAAAAGGAAATAATCAGACTTTTGAAGGATTGCTGGATACTAGCTCAGAATTCATACTAATTCCAGGGAACTGAAAATGTTATTCCGGTCTACACATTGGATTGGGGCTTATGAAAGTCAGGAGATCAATGGAATTTTAGTTCAGATGCATCTTACAGTGTGACCAGTCCCATTCTGTGGTTATTTTCCCAATTTCAAAATGTGTAATTGGAATAGATCCAAAACTGGCAGAATCTTCACATCGGTTCCCTGAATAGTGGAGTGAGGGATATCATGGTAGAAAAAGCCAACTGGAAGCCACTACAACTGCCTCCATCTAAGAACATAGCAAACTGAAAGCAATCCTGTGCTCTTAGAGGACTTGCAAACATACTGTCACCATCAAGAACCTGAAGAATTCAGGAGTGGCAATGATCAAATCTCCAGGCAACTTACCTACTTGGCCTGTGCAGAAGACAGGTGGATCTTGAAGAATGACTATGGGTTATTATTGTAAACTTAACTGGGTGTAGCTCCAACTACAGCTACTGCTCTAGATATGGTTAGGTTGCTTAAGCAAATGACCATGTCCACTCACACATGGTATGCAATTATTAGTCTAGCAAATGTTTTCTTCTTGATACCAAGAAGTTTGCAGAAAGTTGTCAAGGCCAGTGATATACCTTCCTGTGCTATCTCAGGGCTATGCCCACTCCCCATCCCTACATAACTGTCTAGGATGCAGGGCTCTCCAACACCTTTCCCTCCAGAAGGTATCACACTGGTCCATTACACTGATGGAATTACACTTACAAGCAAGATATATCAATTGCTCTAGGCTTACTCTTAGACATTTGTGTGTCACAAAATTAGAAAGAAATCCAGTGAAAACTCAGAGGCCTTCCACCTCAGTAAAATTACTAGGGATCAGTAGTATGGACATGTTGTGATAACCTCTCTAAGGCAATGGAAAACCACTGCCCCAGGTCACCTCTGTAACAAAAAAAGAGGTGCAATGCCAAGTAGTCCTCAGGATTTTGGAAACAAAATTTTTCACTTGAGTGTGCTGCTCCAGCTCATTTTCCCTGTGACCTGAAAGCTGCTAGTTTTGGGTGAAGCCCAGAATAGGAGTGGGCTGGGCAGCTGACTCATACTCTCCTAGGCCACATATTTCCACAGTGGCAGGTAGGGGTGCTCTTTGGAGCCTTGTGTGAGCCCCTGTAGGTAACTCACAGTGCAGACGCTTAGGATTTTGGAGCAAAGCCCTAACATTTGATGCAAATAAATGATTTTGGAAGACAGTTTTTGATCAGCTACTGGGTCTTAGTAAAGACTGGACCTTTAGTATGAATCACCAAGATACCATGCAAGCTAAACCACTCTTTGTGAACTGGATGTGGTCTAACTCAAACTATAAAGTTGAGTTTGCTTGGCAACATTCCATCTTGTAATAGAAAGAGCATGAAGGAAATTGAATCCAAGTAAGCCTTGAATGCACAAGAAAGTTGCATGAAGAGGTGGTCCAGATACCCATGGCCCACCCTTTTCTCACCTTTATTTCTCCATCCCAGTTCCCAGGTACACCCTTAAGAAGAATTTCTTATAATCAGTTAACTGAGGAAAAAGAAAACTCATGCCTGGTTTACAGGTGGTCCTGCACAATATGCAGGTGTCACCTGATAGCACAGTTGGAGCCCTGCAGCCCCTCCCTGGGATACCCCTGCAGAACACTATGAAGGGAAATCCTCCCAATGGCCTGGACTCTGAGCAGTGCACCAGGCTGTGCACTGTACTTAGTAGGAGAAATTACCAAGACTTGTGATTATTTACTGATTCATAGACTGTGGTCTATGATTTGACAGGACTGTCAGGAACTTGGAAAGAATATCATTGGGAAATCAGTGAAAAGGAGGTCTAAAGAAGAAGCATGTATGTAGAGTTCTCTTCATGAGTAAAAAGTATGAAGATATTTATATCCCACTTCCATATGTTTCACAGGGTAATCTAAGCAGAGGTTCTAATAATCAGATAGATAGATGACCCATTCTGTAGAGAAGGAATTGGCAATCCACTCTGGTATTCTTGCCTAGAAAATCTCATGGATGGAGGAGCCTGGCAGGCTACAGTCCATGGGGTCACAAAGGGTCAAGCATGGCTGGGCAGCTTCACTTTCACTTCTGTGAGCATCACTTAGCATCTTTACCTGAGACACTCCTGTCCTCACTCACTGGGTTCAGCTGACAGGGACGGAAGTGTGTTCTCAGCAACACAGGCTTTCACTCACTAAAGCCACCACTGAGCACCTGGTCTGCCACAGAAAACATTGAATTTCTGGTAGGACATCATACTCCACTGTGATCAGTGAGTTACCTGACCGCAACTTGATTACACTGGTCTCTTTCACACTGGACAGGGCAGCATTTTATTCTTACAGAAATACACAGAGTTTGGATATGAATTTGCCTTCCCCGTGCATAATACTTTTAACTAAACTATCACCTGTGGACTTACCGAATGCTTTAATATTACACATAAAATTGCTTTTGATCAGTGAACAAACTTCACAGCAAATTAAGTGCAGCAGCTGTCCCATGCTTATGGAAATGATTGATTTTGCCATGTTTCCCACCATCCTGAAGTACCATCCTGGTTTGAAATCATGGTGGAACCATCTCTTGAAGCCTCAGTGGTAGTACCTCGGTGGTAGTGCTTTTCAGTTCTGGGGATAAGCTTCCTTAGAAGGCTGTATATGCTCTGGGTCAGGTGAATAGAGACACTGATATATAGATATACAATTCCTTTGCTGAGCTACATGGTTTTAAATGCCTGGAGCAACAGATAATGACCTAAGGTCTATGATTTCAATATATTAAAGCATATTTCCAATTAAAACATATTTATGATTTATTTTAGAGGCAAAATTATAAACACAATAGTTTGATCCTTTAAGCCAAGGAAAACGAATAACAATGTTTGAGATTCAATATGGATATTATATCATGGAACAGGAAGATTACAGTCCATTTTCAGACACTGAAATGGTCTGCTGACCTGGACCTGGAATACTCTGTTCTGTGCTGATGACTGAGATATAAGAATGATGAAGTGAACTGGCTGGAATTAGAGAACAAAGAAAAGGAGGACAGAGTCGATGAGACTGATTTAGGGAAGGGCAGAAGGAACTACATAATAACAGCAAAGTAGTAAAAATAGAGTCAACTACATAGCTCAATTCTGACTACTACACTACTGATGATTTAACTTGATTTTATGTTTCAATCTTTTCATTTAATACTGTATCCTTTATTACATGTGAATAGCACTCAGTATAGGAAATCATGAAATGTGAATGAAGCCTATAATTTTAATTAACATATTTTAAAATGTTTCTGATCTGTAAGCATTGGAAGAAATTTTCATTTGTGGTGAGCCTTTTTTTTTTCCATTCTCACAAAATGTTTAGCATAACCATATCTTTCTTTAAAGAAACACTAATATATTTAATAAAATATATCACTTGCCAGGATGATATAATATGACTTGCCAGGATTTTTTTTTTTTCCTTGACAGATATTTGTATAAGGAAACTAAAACTCACAGGCAAATTCAATTTCACTCATCAGGTAAAAGCAAGCATTTTTGTTCGTGTCTTATATTGCCTTTCAGTGTCCCCTTCCTCATGCCTCCCCGTGGCCACAGCAAATGATGACTGTCCCGCACCTTCCCTCCTGACCCCTCTGCCTTATTTGGGCTCTGGGTGAGCACAGATCCTCACATAGGCTCATTTGAGGTGCAAGCATAGACACTAGGAATACTTCAATAAGGATCATAAATACATTTACAACCTGAAGAGAGGCTATTTAAGTTTGTTTTTTTTTTTTTCTTTTCCTTTGGTCATATAGGTATCAATGTTATCTGTTGACTTCACCACAAACAGAGGTTCTAATTGATTTTGACTCCAGTACCTGAGCACAGTGAGTGACTCCGCATCTTCTGTTGGCCAAACTTACTGTTCATTCAACTATTCATTCATCCATTCATTCTGCCCACATGTTGTAAGCAGACAATTAACAAAGGTACAAAAAAAACAGTCCCACCATGAGATTTCTGAGAAGGGGATCATGTTTAACTTGTACTGTACCCGCCTGGACCTCTTCTGCACTCAATAAATGCTTTTTGCCTTATATGACTCTTAATAAGTGGGTCTTAAAATTTATTACACGTAAGAAAAACAATGATTATTAAGCCTGCAGACATGAGCTTTCTCCTATCCGTGTGCCCTTCACTACTGGTCTAAATTTCACAGAATCAGAAAGGCAAAAGGAATCAAATAATCACTGCATCCAAGTGTCTCCTCTGTTTTCATTTCATTTAATTCTTGTGCAAAATTCGTCAAATTTCTAACTTCACTTTTTCCAGAAGCAGAACTGGGGAGGGGAGGGAAAGAAAGAGAAGGATAAGAATAAGTAAGACCCATGCCTGTGAGACTTAAATGCAAAACTCAGAGTAAGTCAGCCATGAGGGGCTTGGCGCATAGGAATTTCTGCCAAAATTACAGTCATACTATTACTCTGTGATTAGTAAAGATGCTACAAACATTTAGCATCCTTGCCTTTATCCCTCTTGCAATGGTAAGCTTCCTTGCTTTTTGCCATGCAGGTCTCAGTACTTGAGATGTACTATTGTTTACATTTTAACTTGTCAGAAAGATGCTTATCTTTAAAGAAAAACTGAAATGTCACTTCCTGTGATCACTTCACCAATCCTTTTTATGGGGAAAATTACTGGTTCCTGCCCCTACTGTGTTGTTCCCAATGAAAGTAATGCTAAATATGCAGCACAAGAAGTGAGATGTAGAATAATAGTTTTTCTTGCCTTTCTTTATATGAGTTTTAATTCCAGGAGGGACAAAGGATGGGAAGGAGTGTTACGGTGACAGGCTGGGTCTCCCAATTGCCAAAACACAGTGTTGGGCTAAAAATGCATTTTTTAAAAATTCAGTAAAGCCAAAAATAAATCAGAATTTTACATACTTTTCATATTATGTAATGATCTATGTTCAATGCATAAATAGAAACACACAAGAATATAATCTCCACATTTTCATCTCTTTAATTTTTAATCTCATCACAGTGAGCATATAAACAAACAGCACATATTCTATGTACCTGCATGTGCTTTTGAAAAATATTATAACATATATCTGTTTCATATCATAATATACTGTGAACATTTTCTCAAGCCAGTGAATATCACTCTATGATATACATTTTCATGACTTCATTGTGTGATATTCTGGGTTCTAGATGAACGACATGTATAGGACTGGACCAAGTATCGAGACTGTGTTGGCTGGGGGGTTATCTTCATCCTTGGATGGATAGTAGCACTTTGCACTAGCATTGAAAATTCATGTAAATATAGGAAAAAAGAAGATGATAAACACTTAAAATGGTATATTCTTCTCGGGCAGCAAAAGATCAGACATGACTGAGTGACTGAACTGAACTGCCTGTCTCTCAGAGATGCATAAATATACATTGCTTTATATGCTAGCTATATTAAAATTTTGCTATTTTAAATAATGCTNACACTTAAAATGGTATATTCTTCTCGGGCAGCAAAAGATCAGACATGACTGAGTGACTGAACTGAACTGCCTGTCTCTCAGAGATGCATAAATATACATTGCTTTATATGCTAGCTATATTAAAATTTTGCTATTTTAAATAATGCTAAAGAAGATTATATATCTGTACAAAAATGATAGGAAATTACTGGAAGAGGAACTGTTTCATCAAAGCCTATGCAAAATTTTGAGACTGGTGTATGTATCTTCCCAAATATTTCTGTAAAATGTTTTTGCCCATTTTATGCATTCAATACACTCCAAAAACTACCTCACAGTCTAGCCAAGACTCTTTCCTTACTTGCCTAAATGATGGTTTATTTGCAGGTAAAGTGAGAATTCATAAGAACATTCATTTTTCAATTAAATTTTATTTAATTGCTACAGAACACAAATATCTAACTTGTCATTTCACTGGAGAAAGGGATGGGTAATTTGTTACTAATTCTTGATAAATTTTTAAAATTGTGGAGGCTAATAATTTGTCTGCAACATATGTGGCACATAATTTACTGAGTTCAGATCAGAATGGTAATGTATGTTTACATACCAAAATTTTAACAGTACCTGTCTTACCTCATATTAAATTAATTATTTAAGTTTAATTTTATTCTCAACAAACTGTGTTACTTCTTCATATAGTAGTTTTCTTTTTTTATTTTTTCAGGAACATTGTTTTATTAAATCAAAATGTGCTTTCAGAAGTAAACACCTGTTCAAATTATTTGCAGATCAAAAGAAAAAGGAGGACGTTTCCATATACACATGGCTCCATATGAATCAGATTGTCAGAGAGGAGGGAGTTAAAACCAAAGGAACTCACCCAAATGAGTGCCATATTTAGAAGCAAACCCTTTCTTGTGCTTTTTGTGGTCCTTGCCTTTAGCAAGAAAAGTGTTACCACTTTCTTCACTAGCAATCTAGGCTGCCACACTTTACCTGCTGCTCATGCATTCTTCACTCAGAGAATAAGTGGTATAATATTTCCCTTCATTTGATTCCCAGCTGTTTGTATTTTCCCCCTGCCTCTTTTGTGCTGAGCCAGGAAGAGCTAGTACAATTTTGCTACATGATCCTTTAAATCATATGGCCAACAGGATTCTTTTTCAAGAAGTCAATCTCAGTTCCTAGGCTCTTTCTGAATCTGTTCTTCTGTTTCTCCCATAAATTGACCAAAGTTTCAGTACATGGGTACAGCACTCCTCTCTCCTCCCTGGAGCAAGTACGGAAAATCTCCACCCTGTCCTTTCTCTACTTACGTGTTGTTATTATCCTGTAGATGCCTATTAACTACACCAGCCACTATTATTGGAGTCCAAGTTCTTTTCACAGGCTCCAAGCTTGTTTTATGCTTTGATTTCATACTAGACTTACTTGACTCTATGTAGGTTTTATAACTGAATCAAACGCTAGATACTTGAATTTTTTACCAGTATTTCTCCTCATCTCTTCTGGGGGGTTATTTGTTAGACTCACCTATGCATTTTGAACCTGAGAGTAGCTTGGATGGCAAAGAAATCAAACCAGTCAATCCTAAATGAAATCAACCATGAATATTCACTGGAAGGNATCCCTCAGAAACTAACAATATTTCACCTTCAAGCTACTTTGTCTGGTGAACTGAAACTTTCTTGGCCATGGTTCTAATTTATTCCTTTGGATCATGGTGACAACCAGGCCGACTTCTTGCCCTCCTCAAGTCAGCCAACGTGTCCTGACATCCCTGGAGGAGATAATTCCCTGTAGGAGGACACATTGTCTCTCCCTCTCTATCCCTGTCCATTCCCAAGTTGTTGGGGCACCTCTTGGGTAGCTTCTACTTTCACTTTCTCTTTCTTCTCAAAACACTCACCAGCTTAGCACAGCACCCACTCTCACTCTTTGGCCTCATTCTTGTTGTCTTACTGCTGCTCTCCACACTCTGCAGCCCATTTCTTTTTGTAATATACCCCTGCAGGAACTCAATTCACATTTGCATTTTAATGGAAATATAATTGACTTCCACTCAACATTTAAATAATTAAGACCTCACATTTACATCTTAATCTAGATATTTTCTATCCCTATTTCCCCTAACTTTGGGGGGAAGACATTTTTCCTGACAGGTGACAGCTATAGCTATCAAGCTCTCAGCACCTACTGTGTGCCAGGCATCAGGATAGTTTTTCTGTAGCTATCAGCTGAATCCCCACAATAATCTTAATTTCAACCCCAGTTTGCAAACTAGGACACAGATAGCAAACTGGGACGCAGTGATTCAAACAAAGTCATGTGGTTTACAGAACTACAGTATAGCCTGGGAAACCCAAGATACTTCCGGTCTTGTACTTATGTTTTTGATTTTATAGTATCTACTGTTAAAGCCTGAACAGGCANCTAGGACACAGATAGCAAACTGGGACGCAGTGATTCAAACAAAGTCATGTGGTTTACAGAACTACAGTATAGACTGGGAAACCCAAGATACTTCCGGTCTTGTACTTATGTTTTTGATTTTATAGTATCTACTGTTAAAGCCTGAACAGGCAAGTTTTCTCAACCTTTTTCTTCTGTTTTTCTCAATGACAGAAATAATAGTAACTCACAGTTGACTTAACTGAGTTCTTACTACTCTAGAGTGCTAGACTCTGCATTTGTTATCATGTATGGTTTTTATAGTAGCCCTTATTAGGTGGCTACAATTGAGTACAGATGAAGAAACTAAATCTTAAGTTGAATATATTATCTCAAAATACACAGCTATTTTGATGTAGCACATGTATTTGAATCCAGATATGTCTAAATACAGAGAATGAGTCCTTAACTACTTAGAGGAGTACGATAACTCAGGTCATCAAAGATCAGTACAGTCTCTTAGTACATGTAAGACTCCAAGTTAGAGCAAAATAGTGTAACTTTGTAGTCATGCTCAAACATGTCCAACTCTTTGTGATTCCATGGATTGTAGCCTTCTACATCTTCTGTCCATGGGATTTTTGAGGCTAGAATACTGGAGTGGGTTGCCATTTCCTCCTCCAAGGGATCTTCCTGACCCAGTAATCAAACCCAAGTCTTCTGTGTTGCAGTTGAAATCTTTACTGCTGAGTCCTCAAGGAACTTTGTAGTACTTAAATGTATATGTTCAAAAGATACTTCCTGGTCATATATGTATTAATCATTGCTGATCAAAATAAATGTCAGAGTGATATTTATATATCATGACCTTCTGAAAGTCATTTGAAACAACTTTCAGTTAAAAGGTAATTAAAAATTAGATCCAAACTCCAGAAACAGGAGTAATAAGAATAGACCCCCAAATTTTAAAGCATGTTAAGAATAAGATCACAGGTCCAAAATGGAGTTGCTTGTGTTAAGCTTCACATCACCAAATTGAGAGTTAGCTTAATTACAGGTTTGGTTCTTCCAGAAATGGAATCTTAAATCAGTCATTCAGGAAACAGCAGATCAGTACTAATAATCTGCCTAACAGACCCTTGTCATCCCATTTTCATTCCAATCCCAAAGAAAGGCAATGCCAAAGAATGCTTAAACTACCACACAATTGCACTCATC
>SJYV01032844.1:0-21497 GCA_006410875.1 Neotragus pygmaeus
TTATCTGGGTGGTGAAGATCTTTTTTGTACAGTTCTTCCATGTATTCTTGCCACCTCTTCTTAATATCTTCTGCTTCTGTTAGGTCCAGACCATTTCTGTCCTTTATCGAGCCCATCTTTGCATGAAATGTTCACTTGGTATCTCTAATCTTCTTGAAGAGATCTCTAGTCTTTCCCATTCTGTTCTTTTCCTCTATGTCTTTGCACTGATCGCTGAAGAAGGCTTTCTTATCTCTTCTTGCTATCCTTTGGAACTCTGCATTCAGATGCTTATATCTTTCCTTTTCACCTCTCTTCTTTTCACAGCTATTTGTAAGGCCTCCCCAGACAGCCATTTTGCTTTTTTGCATTTCTTTTCCATGGGGATGGTCTTGATCCCTGTCTCCTGTACAATGTCACAATGCAAAATATATTTCTTATCATAATAAAAATCAGTAACAGAAACATATCTAAATCCTCCCATCACAAGAATTTCTGTTAAATTAAACAATACTTCTAAACACCCCATAGATCACAGAACAAAACCACAAAGAATACTAACAAATTTTTTAAATGGAATGAAAATGAAATAAAACATACCAGCAACAGTGGGATAGAGCTTAAGCAGTGCTTAAAGGAAAATAAACAGCTTAAATGCTTATATTATAAATGAAGAAAAGCATAAAATACATAAAGCAAGCTTCTATCTTAAAAAGTAAGAAAAAAGAGAAGTAAATTAAACCCAAAATAAGTAGCAGCAAGGAAATAAAGAAGTTAAGAACAGAAGTCAACTACATAGACACAGATGAACCATAAAGAAAAATCAATGAAGACAAGAGCTGGTCCTACAAAGGACCATAAAACTGATACAACTCTAGTGAGACATCAAGAAGAAAAGAAGACAAATTAGCAATATCAGGAATGAAAAGGCCATCAGTACAGATCCTACAAAACTGAAAAGGATGAAAGGGGAAATGTTAATAACTTTATATTAATAAATTTGATAACTCAGATGAAATATACAAATGTTATTTTCAATACACAAGCTACCAAAGCTTGCTCAAGAAAAAAGATGTCCTGAATGGCCTTATATCTAATAAGGAAACTGAATTTGTAATTTTAAAATATTCCCATAAAGAAAAGTAGGTAGCACCAGTGGCTTCACTTGCAAAATTTACCAAACTTTTAGGAAAAAAATAATAAAATTCTACAAAACCTCCATGAAAAACAGAGGGGAGCATAATTCCCGACTCATTTTATGAGTCTGCCATTACCTGAAACAAAAATGTAAAACAGAATATTTGCAAGAAAAATAAACTATAGACCAATACTTTCATGAATACAGATATAAAAATCCACAACAAAATTTTAACGAGTCAATTCAAAAATATTTGAAAAGAATAATACAACATGACCCAGTGGGGTTCATCTTAGATATGCTAAGTTGGTTTAATATTCTAAAAATCAATCACTGTAATTTAGTATATTAATAAGCCACCTCCCCCCAAACTCCAACNAAATATTTGAAAAGAATAATACAACATGACCCAGTGGGGTTCATCTTAGATATGCTAAGTTGGTTTAATATTCTAAAAATCAATCACTGTAATTTAGTATATTAATAAGCCACCTCCCCCCAAACTCCAACAGTATTATTATCCCAACAGATAGCAGAGAAAATATTTGACAAAATTCACACTCACTCATAATAAAAGAGATTTCAGCAAGCTAGAAACAGAAGGGAATATCCTCTTTTCTGGCAAGTGGCCTGAGGCTGTTTGTTTATAGAAAGGTTATACAACTTTATCTACATATATGGATATTTACAGAGAACTAAGTACATTTTAATAACCACCATGTGTGTAATTATTTCCCCATTCTCTTACTGTGTATATTTGTGCTTTTTCTCTTTAAAAATTGTGGAATAAAAGAATTAGACCTCTTTATAAAAACAGCAATGTTTATTAGCTATTTCTTGATGAACTGAAATAAAGGCTACCTCAGGCATAATTCCTTTAAATTATAAAATAATAGTTACATTTATATATAAGTAGTTGCTTACCAACATCTTTTAATAAAAATACCTTTTTTGATCAGCTTCCTGTTGCTGTTTAATACGCTTGTTCTCAAATTCACGAATATTTTCTACACCAATTTCTTCACAGAAGTGTTGAAAAATATCATCTTCAACCTTTTAAATTATTTCAAAACCAAATGGTTTAATAATCAATTTTGTAAAAATATATAGACAATCCTTAAATTTATGTTTTTCCCACCAAGATTTTCTGGATTAGGACAGACTATTTCCGACAAGCATCACTACTCTGTAAATTTGGTGCTTTCTCTTTAATTAACTACACTTACCTATTTTCAAAGTTCTTATTCTAAAAACAAAATAAGAAAGTTCACGGTGGCCTTTTAAGTGCTTTGGCTTTATGAAGTGTTTAATACAAAATTGGAATGTTTACTTTAGCCATACCAAATCATAACATTCTATATAAACACAGAAAATATTCTTTACGAGTAATACTATAGATTTTTTAGTACAAATTTATTTATTTTAATTGGAGGCTAATTACTCTACAATATTGTATTAGTTTTGCAATACTTCAACATGAATCCGCCACGGGTGTACACATATTCCTCATCCTGAACCCCCATCCCATCTCCCTCCCTATACCATCTCTCTGGGTCATCCCAGTGCACCAGCCCCAAGCATCCTGTATCATGCATCAAACCTGGACTGGAGATTCATTTCATAGATTCTTAAATAATATAAAACCAAGAGGACTAAAGCATAGAATTAACATTCAGAAAATTTGGAAAAACTATAATAAGCCAAATCCAACAAAGTAACATTTAACATGAATATTTTAAGAGTTTCCTTGGTGGCTCAGAAGGCAAAGAATCTGCCTGCAAAGCAGGAGACCTGGGTTTAGTCCCTGGGTTGGGAAGATCCCCTGGAGAAGGGAATGGCTACCCACTTCCATATTCTGGTCTAGAGAATTAATTCCATGGACAGAGGAGCCTGGCAGGCTACAGTCCATGGGGTCACAAAGATTTTCAAATCCGGCATTTATGCACAATTATAGGATAAGAGACCTGTTTTAGCAACAGGACATGTAAAAAAGTTTCACACTTCAGTTGAACATAAATTAAATATGAAAGTGATATGACTACTGCAACAGCAATATACAATTTGTATAAGAAGATAATCCAAGTCATGTAAAATTATGTTTCTGTGTGCAGAGTTTCAGGGTACTCTATACTGGTCAGACAGTATTTTCATATTATTTTTTATTCTAGGCATTGACAACAGAGTATCCAAAGGCTGGTTACCAGAACTGGTCTTAAATCCATAGTAAATATAAATAAATAGGTAATTAGGGGTATTTAACCTGGAAAAGGATAATTAAGGGGCAACATAAGGGTAGTTTCAAATCATGTGGTAAAAGGCAGAACTAGAGGCAATGGGTGAAAGTTACTGAGTGATGGTGTGACAAACAATGTTTTAAAGGTTAAAGATAAGCAACAGTGGAATGAATTAAGCCAGAAAGTTCCTGTTACTTTATAAGCAGAGGCTAGATGATCATATCTTTGGTACCCCAGAGCCAAGCAGCTATGCCTGGTATATAATAAATGTTCAAGACAAAATTACTGAGTGAACACACAACCTTAAAAGATGAAACAAGGAACAAAGTTTTTTCCTTCTTAGGCAGTGGAAGAAAGAAAATGACTGCAAATTTTACAATGGACAAGGAGAGGTTAGACAGCTGAAGAGAATAACCATGTACTAGTAGTCATGGTCCCTTGAGATGAACAATGGGTCTCAAAAAATACAAGGAATACAAGGAAATTAATACAATATAAGGAAATTAATTTGGCAAACCAATAAAACTTAGCATTTATCAAACTTTGCTTTAGCACATATTGAAGAAGCCTTAAATTTGGTATCTGGTCTAGAACCAAGCCACATGCCATTTAGTAATAAATATATTACTCATAACCTTATCTATCTTCTGCTGAAATTCTTTAATTCTTTGTTGTCGTTCTTTGATTCCTTCACTCAACATGGCACATTGAGAGTCAATATTTAGTAGTTCACTTTGTAGCTGAGATTGTTCCTGATTATAAAAAAGAAAAATGTCTTTTTAACATGGCTATTTAGCTTTATACAGTAAAGCCAAAAACATGATAGGTATCTTTCAGGAAAAAAAGAGACTCTGTGAGATAAGGTAAACTCAGATACAACTGAATAACAACATCAAAATAAAGTCATAAAGTGACTTAAAGGACTATAATATACCTCAATCACAAGGGAAAGTATAAAAATTACATGGTACTTTATAAATATAATTCCTGAAATTCTATGCCTTGGTCCCAATTTCTATCAAATTTTATGTAAATCTATATTACCCGGTAAAAAGCAGCAAGGTGCTTCTTTTTAATGATTTCTAGTTCACTTTGTGCATATTTGAGTCGTGTAGTAGTTCCTTGTATTAGAGCCTGTATTTGTTTCAAATCTGCTTCCTTGCGCACTATCTTCATTAAATCCTAAAAAGGGAAATATAATAACACTTTATAATAGACAACACTCTCACTTTTCACAGTACTTTCATAGATCATAAATCACTGCTTTTTACATGTAACTATATCCACAACTCTACCTTCCCTTCTTCTGATAAAAGATTGGGCAACTCAGTGCATAAGTCATCTGGAGTAACCAAGATGCCATACAGCCTCCTCATAAAACTCACTCATGTCCTCACAGGAAACAGGCAAGAAAATGAAGAATGGAGAGTGCACGTTCTACCCAAGGCACATAAATGGTGTAAATGAGACCATGAGATCTTTGTTGCCTTTCTTTAGTGCCTTCTTGGCTTGCCTCATCCGTTTCCTTCTCTCTTCACCTATCCTACTGCTCAACCAAATAAATTCCCTCATTTATGTTCTATATTTTTACTTCAAGTCTGTATATGAAAACATGTATACATACTCACCTATATGTTTTTGTCAGTCTGTTTTGCAATTTTAGAATCACATTAGACATACTTTTCTACCTCCTGCTTTACTCATTCAGTTACTCACAAAAGTCAACTGATAAAGCTCTAAATTAATTCTTTTAATGGTTGTATATTATTCCAGTGTGACTATAACAAAAATTTCACTCTTAATGATGGACATTCATTTTGTTTCCAGGTTTTTGCCATCACAAGCAGCGCTGCAGTAACACACTTCTGTGTGTACCCTTAAATACTGCTGTTTTTATTTCTATGCAATAGATTCCCCAGTGTGAGATCAATGGGTCAAAGGTGTTGATGTTCTTATTATACTAGCTGGTACTAACTGCTTTTCCAAAGCTTTAACCATTTATATTTCTATGAATGATGTATGAATGAGTATGTGTTTCTTTATAAGTCTGCTAGCTTATATATATTTCCCAACTCTTACTGATATGCATGAAGTAATCCTGAGTACTATATTCTATACTGAGCATTTTTTCAGGTTTATTAGCCACATGGATTTCCTCTATGAACTGCCTAAACCCCTCCTTTGCCTAGATGTTTCTATCGTGGCTTTTTCAAATCAATTTATAGAACTCTTTGATAGCACAGAACCAACAGTCTTCATTTAAAACTTAAAAAAATTTTATACAATGGCTTTTATCATTTGAAATACTACTTTTAATTTAAGCTTTCAATCATCCTTATTTTTATATGTCATAATATGGAGCACAAAATTAACTTTCCCTAGATGTGCCAATGAAGTGAAAGTCGCTCACTTGTTTCTGACTCTTTGCGACTCCATGGACTGTACAGTCCATGGAATTCTCCAGGCCAGAATCCTGGAGTGGGTAGCCTTTCCCTTCTCCAGGGGATCTTCCCAACCCAGGGATGGAACCTAGGTCTCACGCATTGCAGGCGGGTTCTTGACCAGCTGAGCCACCAGGGACGCCCACCACCATCTATCTCTTCTTTTCTCGCCAAACTGAAGTATCACTTTGTGCTGTGTTCTGTCACTCTGCCGTGGCTGCCTCTGCGGCCCCGTGGACTGCAGCCCGCCAGGTTCCTCTGTCCATGGGATTCTCCAGGCAAGAGTACTGGAGTGGGGTGCTATGCCCTCCTCCAGGGGATCGTCCCAACCCAGGGATGGAACTGAGGTCTCCTGCATTGTAGGTGGATTCTTTACTGTCTAAGCCACCAGGGAAGCCCAAAATATCATCCCAGTTGTATGTTAAATTGTCAAATATAACTGGGCCCATTTCTGAAGTTCCTATTCTTTCTCAATTAACCTGTCCATTAGAACTTCCTATAGCAGTTCTACCACACTCTCTTTTGTTACACATTTTTTTTACTTGTCTCGGGAAATTCATTTCTAAGAATTAGAGAATCACTTTGTCAAATAAAAAATCCTTGCTAATATCTTACTTGAACTTGCATTCAAATTATATTAACTGGAGAACTTCCAACCCAAGAATATAGTATGTCTTTTCTTTGGTGTTGTCTTGTCCCTCAATAAGATTTAGTTTTCTAATAGTTACGTGTCTTTATAATTTATTTCTATTGTGAGTAGAATATTTTCCCCATTTTAGATGCTCTTTTACAGTATAGAGAAAAACTACAGAGTTTTGTTTATGTAGCCCTCTCATTATCTTATTAAATCTAGTAGTTTTTAAACTACAATCTTATCAGAAAAGGTTAGTTTTTCTCCTTCTCAAAAATGTATATAAAGTATTTCATTTTGTGCCTAATTAGTATCACTTCCAAGACTATGTTAAATAACAGTGACAGCAGATATCTGTTTACTTCCTGATTTTAACTAAAATAATTTTTATGTTTCAGCATTTAATCAATTATTTCTGTTGCTTTGGGCAAGAGATTTTTTTTTTAAGTTATTTCCACAAACTACTCTTTTACTTAGAACTTTAATTAGGACCAGCTGCTGACCTTTATAAACTCTAACTGGGATCACATGACTTTCCCCTGCCTTTAATTTGTAAATGTAATGGATTATATTGACTGATGGCAACACTGAAACACCCATGTATTCTTAGAACAAATTCTATTCAACAGAGGTATTTTTCTATCACTACATTGCTAAATACTCAGTAGTGATATTTAATTTAGAAATTACACATTATGCTCACAAGCGAAGTCGGTCTTTAGTTTTATTTTGTGGTTATCTTTATAATATTTGATATTAAAGTTATACTACCTATATTAAATAAACTGAGACGTTTCCCTCTTTTTCTATGATATAGAATGGCTTACGTGAGAATTATATACTAGTAAACCCATCTGATCCTAATCTTTTTAAATTGTGGCAAAATATATATACAATTAATCATCTTTGTCATTTTTAAAGTGTACAGTTCAACAGTTTTTAAGTACATTCACATTGTTGTGCAACCAACTTCCAGAACTCTTTTTTAAAAATTATTTTAATTGGAGGCTAAATACTTTACAATATTGTAGTGGCTTTTGCCATATACTGACATGAATCAGTCATGGGTATACATGTGTTCCCCATCCTGAACCCCCCACCCACCTCCCTCCCCATCCCATCCCTCTGGATTATCCCATTGCACCAGCCCTGAGCACCCTGTCTCATGCATCGAACATAGACTGGCAATCTGTTTCACATATGATAATAAACATGTTTCACTTCCAGAACTCTTTTTATCTTATAAAACTGAACCTATACCCAAGAAACAAGCTTCCATTCTACTCTCTAGGCCCTGGCAACTGTCCTCTACTTTTCTGCCTCTGAATTTGACTGTTCTAGGGACTTCATACAAGTAGTAGTATCGTACAATATTTGTCTTTTTGTAATTTACTTATTTCATGTGCTTCCCTGGTAGCTCAGCTGGTAAAGAATTTGCCTGCAATGCAGGAGAACTCAGTTTGATTCCTGGGTCAGGAAGATCCACTGGAGAAGGAACAGGCTACCCACTCCAGTATTCTTGGGCTTCCCTTGTGGCTCAGCTAGTAAAGAATCCACCCGCAATGCAGAAGCCCTGGGTTCAATCCCTGGGTTGGGAGGATCCCCTGGAAAAGGGAAAGGCTACCCACTCCAGTATTCTGGCCTGGAGAATTCCATGGACTATACAGTCCATGGAGTCGCAAAGAATTGGACACGACTGAGTGACTTTCACTTTCACTTTCTATTTCATGTAGCATAATATCTTGAAAATTCACCCATTTTTGTNAAGGCTACCCACTCCAGTATTCTGGCCTGGAGAATTCCATGGACTATACAGTCCATGGAGTCGCAAAGAATTGGACACGACTGAGTGACTTTCACTTTCACTTTCTATTTCATGTAGCATAATATCTTGAAAATTCACCCATTTTTGTAGCGTGTGTTAAGTTTCCTCCCTTTTAAAGGCTGAATAATATTCCATGATATGTATAGAGCATATTTTGTTCATCTGTTCATCTATTGAACGTTTGGGCTGCTTCTACTTTTTGGCTATTGTGAATAATGCTGTTATGAACATGCTACTATGTTAGGAATAATACTGTTATTATCTAATACTATTAACTAGTATTATCCAGACCCTGCTTTCAATTCCTTAGGGTATATATACTCAGATGGATAATTGCTGTATCATTTGATAATTCTACTTTTAATTTCTTGTGAGTTGCCACACTCTTTTCCATAGCTGCCTCATTATTTTGCATTCCTGGAGTCTGTTTTCAATGGGAGATCATTCAACTAACAGTGGCTTAAAAACACGTGGCTTTATTTTTCTCACACAAAAGCAGTCTACAATGATGCAGTTCCTCAACAACAGCATCTAACTTTCAGCTTTCTTTTTTTTACACTTTTTATTTCGTATTGGGGTATGGTGGGTGGTGATTTAATTGCTGAGTTATGTCGGACTCTTGTAACCTCATGGACTGTAAGCCCGCCAGGCTCCTGTCCATCAGATTTCCCAGGCAAGAATACTGGAGTGAGGTGCCATTTCCTTCTCCAGGGGATCTTCTAGACCCAGGGATCAAACCTGTGGCTCCCACACTGCAGGCAGATTCTTTACCACAGGGAAGCCCATATTGGGCTTTTATCAAACAATGTTGGCTTCTTAATACAATGGCTTTTATACTCAAGCTTATTCTCTTGGCAGAAAACTGCTGCTGCACCTCTAGTCCTCTTGACTGCATTCCAGTCAGGAAGGGAAAAATGCAAAGGACAATACGAACATTCCCATTTATATTGCCAAAACTGTCACATGGCCACTACTAGCTACAAGAAAACTTTAGAAATCAAATTTAGTTTTATGATTCTATAATAGATGCAAGCAAGGAAGGAAAAGGTTGTAGCAAGGTATTGGGTCAGCCAACTACACCACTCCCTGCCACTGTCTAATTTTTCAAATGTTCCACTTTTTCCTGATCAATCTTGGCAATTTATATTTTCTGAACATCATCCATACAGATTTTCAATTTTTTAACTATATAATTATTTGCTTATAAGATTCTCTTAAAATTATTCTAATTTTCTCATTCCTAATCTGTATATGATTACTTCTAACTTTTCTTCCCTTCATTAGAGTTGCAGGGTTTATTTATTAGTCTTTCAAAACCAGTTTTTAGATTGATTTACCCTTTTCTATTTGGAGTTTTCTATTTAACTGTAGCTTTATAATTTTTCGTTATTGTTTTCCTTGTTTATTTTGTGGTTCCAATTTCTTAAAGTAATAAATTCCCTTATATTTCATTTTTCTTCTTTAATAATTTATTTTCCTCTTGATATAGCTTTACTATATCTCAAAGATTTTGTGTTCACCATTTTTGAGACATTTTGTAATTTTCCTCTTGATTACTTGTTTGATCCCTAAACTATTGACAGGTACATTTTTTAATTTCTATGTAGACAAAAAAAATTTTGGTCACTATTTCTATTTCATTAAATTATAACCAAAATGACCTATAAAAATCTCTAAAAAAACTACTGAGGTTTCCATGTGGACAAGCATATGATCAGTTTTTAGTGTTTCACAGCTAATTTAAATAATATCTCAAATTTATTGAGCACGTGTTTTGTAAAGTTTATATTAACCTATTTAATCCTTAACAATGCTATGAAATAGTATTATTACTATACCCATTATTATTGGTGAGAAAATTAAAACATTAAAGCATATAAGTAACTTACTCAGAGCCACATTGCTAGTGTTAGAATCTGGATTTAAGTTTACTGATTGAATTACCAATTCCTCTAAGTTATTGTTTTTGTCTACCTGCTGCTGCTACTGCTGCTAAGTTGCTTCAGTCTGTGCAACCCCATAGACGGCAGCCCACCAGGCTCCCCCATCCCTGGGATTCTCTAGGCAAGAATACTGGAGTGGGTTGCCATTTCCTTCTCCAATGCATGAAAGTAAAAAGTGAAAGTGAAGTCGCTCAGTCGTGTGCGACTCAGTGACCCCATGGACTGCAGCCTACCAGGCTCCTCCATCCATGGGATTTTCCAGGCAAGAGTACTGGAGTGGGGTGTCACTGCCTTCTCCTTTGTCTACTTAGATGTGTCTAATTTTGAAAGACATACATACAGTGAAATGCTTCATTATAATTTCATTTCTGTTAATTAGCCCTGTTTTAAATATTTAGGTAGTATGTGCTGCAAAGAGGTTTAAAATGGAGATCTTACTTAATACATAATATCCTTCTCATGGGGTTGCAAAGAGTCGACATGACTGAGCGACTGAACTGAACTAAATATCCTTCTTTATTCAGTTTACTCTGTGCTCACCAAAAGCATGCTATATAGTTGAAGATTCTTAACCTTAAGGCGCACCTTGTCTGCTACTGTCACTCCTGTTCTGTCTGCATTTGCCAGGTGCTCATCTGTAATTTTCAACATTCAATTTTAAGAGTTTCTTACATTGACATTTAGCCGAGTTTTGCCTTTTAAGCTATGATGATCTTGGTCTTTTATTTATTAACATATAGATTTTATCTACGTATGCATTTTTGGCTACACTGGGTCTTCGCTGCTGTGTGCAGGCTTTCACCAGCTGTGGGGCACAGGCTCCTCACTGAGGTGGCTTCTCTCACTGCGGAGCTCAGCTCTAGGCCACAAGGGCTTCAGCAGTTGCAGCCCACGGGCTCAGCAGTGGTGGTGCACTGGCTGAGTTGGTCCACAGCAAGAGGGATGGGAATTCCTGGATCAGGGATCACTTCCCTGTCCCCTGCAGTAGCAGGCAGTCTTAGCCACTAGACCACCAGGGAAGTCCGATCTTGGTCTTTTAATGGGAAACTTAAATCTATTCATGTTTACTGTAATGACTGATAAGCAAAAATTTTATTTCCCCCATCTTACTTTTTATCCTTTATTCTTTTCTTGCATTATTTTTGCTATTTGTTCCCATTTAATTAAGTGTACTTTTAAACATTCTAGTCCCACCCATCTTCCTCCACCCACTAAGATACAATCTTCAGAATATTCTTCATCTCCTCACAGGTAAGATCTGTGGGACATATTCATTTCTCTCTCCATCTCTATTTCCCAGATTTTGCTGAGTTAGGTTAGCACTGTTCATTCGTTACAATTAGGTCTGCTCTAACACATGTGCTGCTGAGAGCACGTTCTCTGGTGTGTTATCACGTGGAGCATGTGGATGACATCATTTTTGCATCTTAACCTGCTTATCTGCAGGTTCCTGAAGTGTAAATATCTGGGGGTGTAGTGCTTTTCCCTCGATTGCCTACAGCTCTTACCCTAATCTCAACTAATTTTATAGTCTGATACAAGCTTGATTTTTTTTTTATGTATAAGGAATCTTTCTGAAGGGGGGTGATGTATTTTAGCACTGCCTCTATACCCTAGGACTTAGGGAACTACATCTGTGTTAATGTGTGCCTTTCTCATTAATCCCACATGCAACTGTGCGTGTCCTTTCAATTGGTAAATTAAGGAGGATCCTCAGTTAAGAGACATTTTCTTTTTTTAAAAATTACTTCTCTGTGCTCCTTTTCCAATTTCTGAAAATTTTATTATTCTCATACCAAGACTCCTGAGTCTACCTAAGTTTCTATTTTTCTCACTATTTTCTTATCTTTGCAATTTTTCTCCATCACTGAATTACTATTTCACTTGTCTTCCAGGTTATTAATGTGAATCTCAACAATGGCGATCCTAACCTTCAATCCATCTATTGCATTTTATAGTTTAGAAACACATTTCTTTTTTTGTGAAAATATTCTTGTGAGTGACAATACAGAAAAGGTCAACATTATACTGTATCTCCTTGTGTCTGTTAGTCACTCAGTCATGTCCAACTCTTTGCGACCCCATGGACTGCAGCCACCAGGCTCCTCTGTCCATGGGATTCTCCAGGCAAGAATACGGGAGTGGGTTGCCATTCCCTTCTCCAGGGGATCTTCCCTACCCAGGGATCGAACCCAGAACTCCCACACTGCAGGCAGATTCTTTACCGTCTGAGCTACCAGGGAAGACTCCATATCTCTTTAATGCTTCTAGTTTTTTGTTCACGTGTTGATGGCTCCTGGAACACCTTAAATGCATTTATGCATTTTTTTTGCCTATTTGAGATTCAGGTCTGCGTACTGAAGCACCCCTAGTGGCAGACGCCCCACAGATATTCTCCAAAGGCCAGCAAGTGCAACAGAAAACTACCAGTGCCCCACTCAGAGATGGAGAAAACATGTCTCCCTGGTCTCCCTGCTGCTGCTGCTGCTAAGTCGCATCAGTCGTGTCCGACTCTGTGAGACTGACCCCATAGACGGCAGCCCACCAGGCTCCGCCGTCCCTGGGATTCTCCAGGCAAGAACACTGGAGTGGGTTGCCATTTCCTTCTCCCACAAACTCAGGAATGGGAGGGCCATAACCTAATAATGTTTAGCTTCATGCGGGTCAAGACTAAGCATATTTACACGGGACAAATATTTAACCTTCCTCCAGGACTCCCCTGGCTTCCCTGATGGCTCAGATGGTAAAGCGTCTGCATGAAATGCAGATCAAACCCGGGTTCGATCCCTGGGTTGGGAAGATCCCCTGGAGAAGGAAATGGCAACCCACTCTATTATTCTTGCCTGGAAAATTCCATGGTTGGAGGAGCCTGGTAGGCTACAGTCCATGGGGTCACAGAGTCGGACACGACTGAGCTTTCTTTCTTTTCTTTCAGTACTCCCCTATGCCCTGATTCTTCTCCCAGCTCTCTTCAAAGATCAAAAGAGAAGCCCTACCTCAGCTTTCCTGGTGGCCTTTCCCAGAACCCAAGATCTCATTCACACCCAACTCTCCACTACGGTCAGGTGAGACACACACAGGTGGGAACCTAGTATAAACATGGATAGGAAACCAGATTCATTCAAGCTGCCACCTTCCTGAAATTTCCCGTGCCTAGGCCTAAATTTGTAAAATCTTTAAAAGTTTAATTTTCGTATACCTTAGATCAAAGCATAGTTTGTGGTCTCATGTTTATAGAAAAAGATTAAAATTAGCTGAGTAACTTTGCCAGAACACCTCCTTGAATCAAAAATCGATCATTTGTATAAACAAAAGAAGAAAGCTAAATAGGAAAAATAAATAATCTAAAAGCATTATCCTGATTTAGTTTCTATTAAAAGTTTACATTTCAAGTAAATTTGTGTGGGATTATAATATTCGAATAAATGATACTATGGGTAAAGCATTATTGAATTTCTTTTGTCATTTTCAGAAAGAATAATGTTTTTCTGAGCATGACATTGAAATCCAGAAGTTATAAAAGATTAATAAATTTGGCTACATAAAGATTAAAAATACGTGTGTGACAAAACAAAGTTAAATGTCAAACAGTTACTGAATAGCAAAAAGGAATAAACTTTTGATACACACAACATGAATTTCAAAAGCATTAGGTTAAATGAAGAAAGTATAAAACAGAAGACTACTATTGTATGATTATTCCACTTATATGAAATGCTAAGTGAGAAAATGCTACAATGATAGAAAGCAGACTGAGCTGCCAGGTCCAGAGACTCTACCAAGTCCCGGGAAGGGACTGACTGCAAAGGAGCCCACAGGAAGCGTGCGTGGCGGGGCAAGGAAATGCTATATACCAGGATTCTAGTGGTGGATACATACACTTGTCAAAACTTACTGAACCGTACACTTAAAATTGGTGACTGTTATTGTGTCTAAATTATACTTCAATATAGCCAACAAAAATAGCTGAATAGAAAGTATATTTATAACATACATGCTAAGAAGTAATTTGCTTATTATACAAATAATTCTTAAAGTAGCTAATAAGACAAATAGCCTAATAAATTCACAGAAAAAAAATACACGAGTAAATAAACAAATGATAAATACATGAGTAAATGCTCAACCTCAGTTATAAGAAATGTATATTCAAACAATTATATTTTTTTCTTTACCAGATTGGCAAAGACTGAAATATTTGCTAGTATCTAGTGCTACAATCTAGGGACATACAAACGCTACAGGTTTTCTTTCAGTGGGAATTTGGCAGCATCTGTCAACTTTTTAAATACACACATCCTCAGACCCAGAAATCCCACGTGTAGGAAATCATCTTAGAGATGTAAGTAAAGGTATACTAACAACAAATATTTATATAGTGATTACATTTTTGTCAGGCATTAAGCATTTTATCTTGAATAGCTGATTTAATCTTTAAAGTAACTCTAAAAGGTTCAAGGTACGAAGGGGATAGGGAACTTGCCCAAGGTCATACTGCTGGTAAGTGGGCAAGTCAGGATTCAAACTCAGGCAGTGCGGCCACAGGATTTATACTCTCAGGCACTGTGTTACTTTCTCTTTCCAAAGAAAGTTGAATGCTGCCTCATTTGTAATAACAAAAACCAAAGTGACACTGGTTAAAATCTATATAATAAAACAGCAGGAAGGACTCATTAAAAAACAAAGTAGCTCTCTATATGCTAAATGAAAACACTGTCCATGTTGTGATACTAAGTAAAAAACTTGTTGCAAACACAATCAATAGCAAAAGTCTATTATAAAACAAATAAGGAAAATAACACATAGACTTGCATATACCAAGAAAATTTCTGGAATATATGCATCAAACTATGTTTAACAAATGCCACTGAGATGTAAGGATGGGCAAGGGAAAGATTTTTATTTTTTACTTTACTCCATTCTGCATAATTTGACTTCTTTAAACTAAAGGCATGGTACTTTTATTACCTAAGAAATTTGCTTATGAACAATTACTCTACTTAGTATTCTACAATTTTTACAACATGGATTTACCTTTAATTCTTGGATTAGTTGAGTTCTCCTGTCTCTTAAATTCTTTAACTCTTTCTCATCCCAGCATCTAGCCTTGGATTTTAAGTCACTTGACCCTCCAGATATCACTCCAGATTTTAAAAATAATGTTCCATCAAGAGCTACTGTCTGTAAAATTAAAAATATTTTACCTTGGAGAAATGTACACAAAGAAGATAAAAACAGAATATAACACAACAACTTATACAGCTAAGAATATGTAGTTAAAAAAAAACCATTTACTGAACTCTATCANAAAAATATTTTACCTTAGAGAAATGTACACAAAGAAGATAAAAACAGAATATAACACAACAACTTATACAGCTAAGAATATGTAGTTAAAAAAAAACCATTTACTGAACTCTATCATAAGACAACTAGCTCATGAGGGACACCAGCCAACCAACTCAAATACAAAACTGTTTTGTATTTCAGGCACAAATGAGTAGCAATATAAAAAGTTAAAAATAAAACTATATGTTAGTTCCAAACATACTCAGTACTGAGAAGAAAAAAACCAAGAGTATTTGTATTTAATATCTCATACTTTGCATTATGTAATACTGTATTTTAAAGACTCTGACATCACATGTCAAAGACATTCTTTGAAAACAGCCTTAGTTACTTTAGAATATCAAAAATACCATGTACTCTAAAATGAATATGAAATTGGATCCCAAATTTTAACTGAGTCAAATGTATAAAACAGCTTGAAATTTATAGTCTTGCTTTATGGAATAAATGAAAGCAATTCACAGTGTTTTTAAGATGTTTCTAATTAATTAGCCAAAGCAGAGGAGACAGCCTGTGGAGGACTAAAGCCACGTAATGTAAGCTAATTTTAAAAAAAGCCAACAGGAGTCTCATTCATTCCTAGATTCAGACACTCCGTGTGACTGCTGTGTTTGAGACATTCTATACTGGGAACTAGGGTGACCAAAAAAGAGTCCAATATGGCGCTGACCCTTATGGTCAGACTAGTAAGGAAAAGAAACATATAAACATATCATTATAATGTGAAGTTTGAGACAACAGAAACAGAGTAATCTGTGGGCATAAAACTGGGGTGTTCCAACCCAGCCTGGAAGGTTCCCAGAAGGCTTCCAGGGCGGTGAAGGCTTTCACTGTGTCTTATCCAAAGTATGAGTTAGAATTAGATTAATTATATTTAACAGAAAACTTAGTTTCTCTTTTGCAATTACAGAGGTAAACATTCCAGTGTGTGTATGTTGCTGCACAGTTAACCCACACTCCTGTCATACCGCTCTGCCACCCTTAGTATTTTACTTGGATTACCCCTCAGAGGGGACAGGCCTTTTATTTTCTGGAAGGCACTGGGGGCTCCCTTCCCTCCCAACTGTTAGCTTGGCAACGAGTTTTCTCATCACGTCTGAACTCAGGAAGGACACTAGATCTCTACCAGATACCAACAGCAATGGCATGGAAACTGAACTCCTGTAGGTGGTGTCTGGTCCAGAAAGAAGTTTCCCTGACTAGGAAACCCACTGTTACATGATCACCTTACTCCTCTGACCTCTCCATAAAAGCTTCCCTCTCCTGGAACACTTTTAGCTCATGCCGTTTTAGCCTAGCAAAGTACACCTATACAGAATGAAAGCTGACGAACTACACAGGCTCCACTGCTCCTCTGCCTTTCGGCTGTTCTCAATAAAGTTTACTTTCACATCCACACTGTATGTCACTAGTGATGTGTCAAGGGGCTCTTATTTGACAACCTTCAAAGTCATTCTGTAGTCCAAGATGACTCCTAGAGCTCTAGCTACTGTGTCTGAATTTCAGGAAAGAAATGAGAGTGAGGCTGCTAGACAGGGCAGATCACAGAGCTGNGTCAAGGGGCTCTTATTTGACAACCTTCAAAGTCATTCTGTAGTCCAAGATGACTCCTAGAGCTCTAGCTACTGTGTCTGAATTTCAGGAAAGAAATGAGAGTGAGGCTGCTAGACAGGGCAGATCACAGAGCTGTGTGTGTGTCATCACAGGAAGAGTGTGGACCAAACACAGCTGAGGACTGACGGGGTGTGAGGAGGGGCTGGAGATCACCACTGTCTGACAGCAAAGGAGAGAGATGGTGAGATGTGAACTTTAAACAGACCACTCTGGCAACCATATGGAAAATGGACTGACTGGTCCACGTGAAGCCAAAGGTGATGGTATGAAATCAGCTAATAATATCTAAGGTAAAGAAAAGGAAAAAAAATTGAGATATATTTAGGTGGTATAATTTTAAAAGTATGGGAACTGCAGAAGTTCTACGGAGATCCATGAGTAAAAACTAGAATTTCATTTGGTTAGAAGAGTGGTACTAAGAATTGAGATCGAGATTTAGAAAGAACCTGAGTTTAGTTTTATACATGATAATTTTACACTGTCTGTGGGCTAACATTTTACCTACTGATAATGTATATCTTAACTATTTCCTAAAAGAAATTCTTTTATAGATTAAAATAAAGATTATTGTACTAAATATACAATAAGGGGGCTACAAATAAGAGATAACAAATAAAACTCAATGAAAAAAGAAAGTATAAATAATTTAGACTATGATAAGAAGTCAATTAATTCAATCAAAAAGAAAGAAAAATNTTCTTTTATAGATTAAAATAAAGATTATTGTACTAAATATACAATAAGGGGGCTACAAATAAGAGATAACAAATAAAACTCAATGAAAAAAGAAAGTATAAATAATTTAGACTATGATAAGAAGTCAATTAATTCAATCAAAAAGAAAGAAAAATTATTAAATATACCAGGATAGATAATCACCCATTTGGGGGGGAAAGCTAGTATCTACATCTAATAATACATATTAAAATTAATTCTAGATTAAAATTAAAATATAGAAGTGATATCATTAAAAAATGTAGCAAATATACATACTTGATCTCATGGTAAAGACCCAATTATACATATATCAATACCTACAAAGGCTAAGAGTAATATAGCTGACTATCAAATATCTGGCACATATATCACAACACTCACTAGATCTTTCAAGAGTATGGTTGCCAGACTTAGCAAAGAGGAATATAGGAAGTTCAATTAAATCTGAACTTCCGATAAACAATAAATAACTTTTAAATTTATGTCCAAATATTTGATCTGGCAACTCTATAGAACATGTTAGGGATGGTTTTCATATTCCTTTATTTTGGGGGGGCTCCACCACATGGCATGTGGGGTCTCAGTTCCCCAAAAGGGACTGAACCCATGTCCCTTGCACTGGAAGTGTGGAGTCTTAACCACTGGACAACCAGGGAAGTCCCGATTTTCCTTTTTGAGCTCTGTTTTCCAAACTGAACATTTATTAACTTGTTTTTTTGCATGTGTAAAAGTCAAATGTGAGACACACACACACACACACACACACACACACACACACACACACACACAATTTGTGGCCTGGCTTGGCAAGAAGAGAGAGAAGTTTATCAAGAACTTTGAACTAAGAATCTGTCATAACACACATGCTATTCTATGCCCGCTCTCTCTTTCCAGGCAACACACTTGGCCAAGTCAACTTCCCCTCTTAGAGCAGAAGGTACTCACAATTTTCTGAGATTCTTTTTATTACTTTGTTGGCTGCTGCTGTCATTACTGTAACTATTTACATACTATGCTTGACATAGTGCATATATGCTATTCAATTCTATGTTTGCACCCCATGAGTAAATATGATTTCCATCTTATAGGCTGGGGCTTAGAGATATTAAGGAGCTTGCCAAAAGCCATCTGTTGTTGTTGCTAAGTCATGTCCAATTCTTTGCCACCCCATGGACTGCAGCACACCAGGCTTTTCTGTCCTTCACTATCTCTTGGAATTTGTTCAAATTCATCTCCATAGAGTCAGTGATGCTATCTAACCATCTCATCCTCTGCTGTCCTCTTCTTTTGCCTTCAATCTTTCCCAGCATCAGGGTCTTCTCTAATGAGTCGGCTCTTCGCATCACGTGGCCCAAGTACTGGAGCTTCCACTTCAGCATCAGTCTTTCCAATGAATATTCAGGGTCCATTTCCTTTAGGATTGACTGGTTTGATCGCCTTGCTGTCCAAGGGACTCTCAAAAGTCTTCTCCAGCACAATTAGAAAGCATCAATTCTTCGGTGCTCAGTCTTATTTATGGTCCAACTCTCTCATCCATTTCTTGGTAGCTCAGCTGGTAAAGAATCCATCTGCAATGCAGGAGACCCCAGTTCGACTTCCAGGTCAGGAAGATCCCCCAGAGAAGGGATAGGCTACCCACTCCAGTATTCTTGGGCTTAGCTGGTGGCTCAGCTGGTAAAGAATCTGCCTGCAATGTAGGAGACCTGGGTCTGATCCCTGCATTGGGAAGTTCTCCTGAAGAAGGGAAAGGCTACCCACTCCAGTATTCTGGCCTAGAGAATCCCATGGACTAATCCATGGGGTTGCAAAGAGCTGTATATGACTGAGCAACTTTCATTTTCACTCAAATCCAGACTATATTGACCTTTGTCAGCAATGTAAAGTCTCTGCTTTTTAACCCGCTGTCTAGGTTTGTCATAGCTTTTCTTCCAAGGAGCAAGCATCTTTTCATTCCACAACTGCAGTCACTGTCCACAGTGATTTTGGAGCTCAGGAAAATAGAATCTGTCACTGCTTCTACTTTTCCCTTCTATTTGCCATGAAGTGATGAGATTGATGCCATGATCTCCATTTTTTGAATGCTGAGTTTTAAGCCAGCTTTTTCACTCTCCTCTTTCATTTTCATCAAGAGGTTCTTCAGTTCCTCTTCACTTTCTGCTATCAGAGTGGTATCATCTGCAAATCTGAGGTTGATATTTCTCCTGGCAATCTTGATTCCAGCTTATGATTCATCCAGCCTGGCATNTTTCATCAAGAGGTTCTTCAGTTCCTCTTCACTTTCTGCTATCAGAGTGGTATCATCTGCAAATCTGAGGTTGATATTTCTCCTGGCAATCTTGATTCCAGCTTATGATTCATCCAGCCTGGCATTTCACATGATGTATTCTGCACAAAGCTAAATAAACACAGTGACAATGTACAATGACATACTCCTTTCCCACAACTGAAGCAGTCAGTTGTTCCACATAAGGTTTTAACTGTTGCTTCTTGACGTGCGTACACGTTTTTCAGGAGACAGGTAAGGAGGTCTGGTATTCCCATCTCTTTAAGACAGGGACTAAAATCCCTAAATCAAAAGTTGATCAAACATCTATGTCCATGTTCTTAATAATCAACATGTTATAGACCCTCTTTAATTCTAAAAATGAAATAGGCAGCAATTCATAGAATTATAGGGCTTTTAAAAATAGTTTCTAGGTTTATTAAAATAATTTATTTCTTTAAAAAGTAAACTTAGTATCAAATAATCTATTTTCATTTGATTGACAGTCAAAGCTATTCTGGAAGGACTACAATTTCTATTTCTAGCCTGCAAATTACAGTTTACAATGGTTGCTTGGTGCAGTCATCCTATGCCTATTTGGGGGCTTGCATTCCCCAAAAAATACCTTGGGGATCTCATGTAAAATAAGGAGTTGGGGGCATTTAAAAATATTAGTAGCATTAAATAAATGTTCCAGAGAGCCTGGCTTAGGAAAAGGAGGATTTCTTTGGCATTAAAAATTCATTCTGCGGTATCTCTGATCATTCCACTGAACCAAATTCAACTGTTTCAAGAAATTCTGTTTCAGTGTTATAAGCTGCTGAAGCAGATCCTCTATAACTTTTGTGTTATATAGGTTATACGTATTTTTAAGCTGTCTTTCACAGGTATGGAAAATAATATAATTTAACATATCCTTTTACTTTTGAATGGGTAAGATATTCACATAGTTAAAACTCCAAAAGATACAGGGCATAGAGTAAAAAATTTCCCTGGTATTGCTAGCCCCTACGACCCAGTTACCCTCCCCAGAGATAATCAATGCTGTCAATTTCTTATGTATTCTTCCAGAAACATTTTTTGCATAAACAAATACACATCTCCTTTCCTCATGTTTTACACAAATGGTAACATAATAAACACTAGTCTACTTACTACTTGTAAAAAAACCTGACTAAATCTTGGAGTAGTCATGTATAGATTTAAAAGTTGGACTATAAAGAAAGCTGATCGCCGAAGAATTGATGCTTTTTAACTTTGATGTTGGAAAAGACTCTTGAGAGTCTCTTAGACAGCAAGGAGATCCAACTAGTCCATCCTAAAGGAAATCAGTCCTGAATATTCATTGAAAGGACTGATGCTG
>SJYV01032847.1:0-15987 GCA_006410875.1 Neotragus pygmaeus
TAGGAAAAGGAATACATCAAGGTTATATATTGTCACCCTGCTTATTTAACTTATATGCAGAGTACATCACGGGAAATGCTAGTGCATCACTGATCATCCTGTTCATGATGCAAATTGTCTCACTGTTCACACTGTTCACTGAACCCAGGGTAGGCAAGGCACGAGCTAAGAGGCTGGAAGAAAACTGAAGGAGCCACAGAAAAGGCACACTTTACTCTCTCCTGATGATGCAGCAGCCATAGCGTAACCTTACACAACACAACCTCTCTCCAGGCTTACCCAGCAGCTGTAGCAGTAGACACACTGTATTCTCTCCTCTGGAGGACACGGTCATGATGCAGCAGCAATGCCACCGCTTTTTTGGGTGGAGCTCATATATCAAACGTAGCCCATGACCAAGTGAGTACCTCGTGACTGCATGTGCAGGCCTGTAATGATCTCAGCTGTTACATAGTCATTATTTACAAAACATAGGGCAAGAGAGCCTGAACACACCATCTTGACTCATTTGCTCTCTTCCCACACTCCACCCCTTCAAGGTCTCTCACCTCACCACCCTCACGTAGTCCATCTTCTGCAATAGTCCCTTGGTGAGTAACACTGACCCTTGCATTTACATCTTACAACAACAGTAGATGCTACAGCAAACAGACATCCCCAGTACATAGCAAAACCCAAGGCCAAGTTTCACCTGGAATGCATGCTGCAATCCTTGCCCTCATGGGGCTAGAAGAGCCACCCACTGCATGTGGAGTGCCTTTATCCCACATGGCCAAGTCCAGTCCACCATCTGTCCTTGTGAAATTGCAGGAAAGCCTCCACAGGGACAGCTCCACTCCTGAAGAGTTTTGTTAAGACCCTACAAACCCCCTACAGTTCCTGGGCCCACACCTTCAAGTAAAGGATCTTTGCAGCATTCACAGCTCATCCATATGGGCTGTGAATCTGAGGGCACAGCCTTTCTGAATCTAAGGGCACAGCCTTTACAGAGAACATTGTTCTAAGTCTACAGCATAAGACACAGCCTTTACCTCTTCACAGGGAGCCATCCAGTTTCCACAGCTTTTATACACTCTTTGGCCACCACAGCTATCAACCACTAGGACCAGGAGACTGCTCTGGGTTTCCATAAACAAAGTTGCATTCAGCAACCATGTCAGCCTGGGCCATTACTCTCCGACAAGTGATGCAAGTTCTACAGGAGACCTCCAGTCCCTCCCTGGGCTCTTCAGGAAGACACCTTGGTCTGAGCCCTCTTCAGAGCAGAAAATGGCATCCTCTAAAGTAACAGCCTTGGGTTTCATTGTAATCTTTTAACTAAAATGCCCATATCTCTTGCTGTGGGTGCTTCCCAAACTTGGTAAACTGCTGCACCAGTCTCAGTTGCCTCCATAGCTCTAGGCACAGTGCACTGGGCGGGTTATCAGTTTTATTTCTGTCAACTCCTGGTGCCAGCAAATCAGCCCACAGTTTCATTCTCATCACCCAGATGGGCCTTTACTAGCTCAGGCCCCCTTCAGGATCTTCACACTTCTAATCCCTTTTGCCTGCCACCGTCTGTCTATTTCTCCCAGTTAGCCCCCATAGAGATCACCTCACAGGTGACCGCACACAGGGCTCAAGGATAGCAGCCAGGGAGCCCAAAGAGGTAGACAGGGCACTATTCAAAATGGCATCTCGAATGCTGCCAGTAAAACGCTCATCATCTGGACCTCAGGGATTTGGGCTAAATACTGACTGCTTCATGCCCAGTTCTTTCACTCCTTGGGTCAACTCAGGATAGGCATGTCATTTATTCCCTGAATCTGGGAGCTTTCCCACTTTTGACCACATGGTGTGGGTGGCAGTGCTAACTCATGCCACGAGGGTTTGCGTTTGGTCAGGTGCCCCTTGCAAGAGTTACCAAGTCTTCTGCAGCCTTAGTCTCAGTGAGGGGTGAGTGGTTATGGATGCCAGCTGTTCTACCTCATCTCCAGAGTCACAAAAGCCAGCTGCCAAGTGTTCTTGTCTTTGCCAAAACTGTGCACCCAAGTAGACCAACACCACCTGATACGTCATCATGAACTCAGTCATATTGGGGGCCCCATGAGGATGTCCCCCTGGGCCCTAGGCTGTTCATGCTTCACTTTCTGCTGAACAAGGGGCCTCACTGCCAAGTAGGGACCCATGGTCTGATAAGGTTCATCATCACCATCACTTACCACCTCGCTGTCAGAGATGCTGGGTTCTTTAGGGCCACGGGGTTCTTGCTCTAATGCCAATACGCATTGCTCTAGTTCTTCCAAGCATCCCTGCACATCATGCACCAGCACAGCATCTCATAAGGCACTATCCATATTCATCTTCAAGGTAGTCAGGAAAATCCAACTCAGAGTGCCAGCAGAAGTCCATGCCACCTCGTCCAGCAAATGGGAACTCACGCCTGTAATGCCTTTTCAGTACTCTCCGGTGAACTGCCCTTTGCCTCCCAGTCTTCCAGTGGAGCCCAAACCAAGAGAATCACATACTATACGGTGGCCAATGGCTTCCTCCAACCAGTGGAGTATCAGGCTCTTCTGTCTGCTGGGTATCCTGCCAACTATGCCAAATGTATCCTTGATCAACCTGTCTGTGGCGCCAGTTGCCTTGCTGTTCATACTGTTCACTGAACCGAGAGTAGGCAAAGCACAAGCCAAGAGGAAGAGGACTGGAGAAGCCACAGGAACTGCAGACACATTTATCCTCTTGGCTGATGCAGCAGCCGTAGCAGTAGACATGCTGTGCTCTCTCCTCTTGCGGCCGACACAATGGACACAGCCACGACACTGCAGTAACGCTGCGCTTCCTCGGTTGGCGCTCACACGTCAAAAACAGCCTATGACAGCGTGAGCACCTCATGGTGTGCATGTGCAGTACCATAAGTGAGCTCAGCTGTCATAGTCATTATTTGCAAAACATGGGGCAAGAGAGCCTGGACACACCATCTTGGCTTATTTGCTCCCTCCCCACAGCCAGGCTGGATGAAGCACAAGCTGGAATCAGTATTGACAGGAGAAATATCAATAACCTCAGCTATGCTGATGACACCACCCTTATGGCAGAAAGCAAAGAGGAACTAAAGAGCCTCTTGATGAAAGTGAAAGAGGTGTGAAAAAGCTGACTTAAAACTCAATAATCAAAAAATGAATATCATGACATCTAGTCCCATCACTTCGTGGCAAACAGATGGGGAAACAATGGAAATAGTGATAGACTTTATTTTCTTGGGCTCCAAAATCACTGCAGATGGTGACTACAGTCATGAAATTAAAAGACGTTTGCTCCTTGGGGGAAAAAAAGCAATGACAAACCTAGACACATATTAAAAAGCAGAGACATTACTTTGCCAACAAAGGTTTGTCGAGTGAAAGTTATGGATTTTCCAGTAGTCATGCATGGATGTGAGAGTAGGCTGAGCACTGATGAATTGATGCTTTCAAACTGTGGTGTTGGAGAAGACTCAGATTTCCTTGGACTGCAAGGAGTTCCACAAGCCAATCTTAAAATAAATCAACCATGAATATTCATTGGAAGGACTGATGCTGAAGTTTCATACTTCAGCCACCTGATGTGAAGAGCTGACTCATTGGATAAAACCCTGATGCTGGGAAAGATTGAATGCAGGAGAAGGGGATGCCAGAGGTCGAGATGGTTGGATGGCATCACTGACTCAATGGATATGAGTTTGAGCAACCTCTGGGAGATGATGAAAGATAGAGAAGTCTGGCATGCTGCAGTCCATGGGGTCGCAAAGAGTCAGTCACAACTGAGCGACTGAAAAACAACAACAATAAGCACTAAGGGTGTGGTGAGCAGAAATAAGTGCTGAGATGCCCATCTAGAAGTCTTGTTTATCAGAGGAACTCCTGCAAACATAACAAAATTTACAGAGTGTACAAAGAAGGAAAAGTTCTTTTATTCTCTTGGGGTCACTGGTTCTGAAAATTAAACTAACAAAGACAGATTCATGGGAGTAAAACATAAGGATTTACATAGTATGGGTTTTACATGATGCAAGAGGTTTCCTAAGGAAATGAAGCCCTGAAGAAACAGATCTGGTATTTATACATGNAAGAGGAAGAGGACTGGAGAAGCCACAGGAACTGCAGACACATTTATCCTCTTGGCTGATGCAGCAGCCGTAGCAGTAGACATGCTGTGCTCTCTCCTCTTGCGGCCGACACAATGGACACAGCCACGACACTGCAGTAACGCTGCGCTTCCTCGGTTGGCGCTCACACGTCAAAAACAGCCTATGACAGCGTGAGCACCTCATGGTGTGCATGTGCAGTACCATAAGTGAGCTCAGCTGTCATAGTCATTATTTGCAAAACATGGGGCAAGAGAGCCTGGACACACCATCTTGGCTTATTTGCTCCCTCCCCACAGCCAGGCTGGATGAAGCACAAGCTGGAATCAGTATTGACAGGAGAAATATCAATAACCTCAGCTATGCTGATGACACCACCCTTATGGCAGAAAGCAAAGAGGAACTAAAGAGCCTCTTGATGAAAGTGAAAGAGGTGTGAAAAAGCTGACTTAAAACTCAATAATCAAAAAATGAATATCATGACATCTAGTCCCATCACTTCGTGGCAAACAGATGGGGAAACAATGGAAATAGTGATAGACTTTATTTTCTTGGGCTCCAAAATCACTGCAGATGGTGACTACAGTCATGAAATTAAAAGACGTTTGCTCCTTGGGGGAAAAAAAGCAATGACAAACCTAGACACATATTAAAAAGCAGAGACATTACTTTGCCAACAAAGGTTTGTCGAGTCAAAGTTATGGATTTTCCAGTAGTCATGCATGGATGTGAGAGTAGGCTGAGCACTGATGAATTGATGCTTTCAAACTGTGGTGTTGGAGAAGACTCAGATTTCCTTGGACTGCAAGGAGTTCCACAAGCCAATCTTAAAATAAATCAACCATGAATATTCATTGGAAGGACTGATGCTGAAGTTTCATACTTCAGCCACCTGATGTGAAGAGCTGACTCATTGGATAAAACCCTGATGCTGGGAAAGATTGAATGCAGGAGAAGGGGATGCCAGAGGTCGAGATGGTTGGATGGCATCACTGACTCAATGGATATGAGTTTGAGCAACCTCTGGGAGATGATGAAAGATAGAGAAGTCTGGCATGCTGCAGTCCATGGGGTCGCAAAGAGTCAGTCACAACTGAGCGACTGAAAAACAACAACAATAAGCACTAAGGGTGTGGTGAGCAGAAATAAGTGCTGAGATGCCCATCTAGAAGTCTTGTTTATCAGAGGAACTCCTGCAAACATAACAAAATTTACAGAGTGTACAAAGAAGGAAAAGTTCTTTTATTCTCTTGGGGTCACTGGTTCTGAAAATTAAACTAACAAAGACAGATTCATGGGAGTAAAACATAAGGATTTACATAGTATGGGTTTTACATGATGCAAGAGGTTTCCTAAGGAAATGAAGCCCTGAAGAAACAGATCTGGTATTTATACATGGGCTTTGATGAAGAGGGGGCAGTCATGGAAGAATGAAGCAGGTGAAGAAGTGTGAGGTTAGTGCAGTACATGGCGAAAACTTAGCAAGGCTTGGTTGTTAAGGACTCTTCTGAGAGAAGAATGCTCCTTTCCTCCAGGTGTAGGGAAGGCACCCTTTACGTGAGGGTTTATGACCTGTTTCAGGAGAGAAGGGCAGAGCAACGTTTCTGCATCTGCTATTTTCCCTGTATCTTTAAGTATTGAATATGCCAAGATGCTATATTAAGGGGGGGTAGTGTGTCCTGAAACCCACCCAGTAGATGGGAAAGCAGTTGAAGAACACCAGCTGGTAAAACAATGGACCAGATGCCATGTACGCTTAGATAATGCCAATCATTTTTAAAACTACTGTGACATTTGAAAATCCATCTAGCCAATTGACCAGGATACTTCCAAACACCAATTCAGAATTCACGTATATATCTACACATGCCCATACACACACTAACCCATAATGTGCCCACACATACACACGTGTGTTTACAACTCATCCTTTTCAGGACTAGGCTAGCCACAATCAGCAATAAAGATGGAAGGAAATACATGAAATTAACCACAATAACTTCCCATCCTCTGCCCCAGGCTACTTACCTTGGCAGAATCCCTTGAACACAGAGGTACAGAAGTCCTAAGCTCCTAGTTCATCACAAAGATCTACTCTAGAAAAGACACTGGCACTTTTCAGGACCAGCAGGGAACTCCAGTGACTCTACTCCTGCAAATGGTATGAAAATGTGTTCCTTGACAGCTCCTGAGGTGTAGTCATTCAACCTCTTTGACCTCATCTCTAAGTGAGATTATTTATATCACGGGATGAATATAAGCCTTTGCTGAGGTGCTAATGTACAAAACTGACAGTATTTCATATAGTAGGGCTGCTCAATAAATTAAAATACAGATATAGTACCTGAAAGCACACTGCATTTTTTCCAAGTGATCCTCAAAATTTCTACATATATGTCAAAAATTAGCCTTATGAGAAAGCATCAGTTTAATTAAATATTATTTTGGAGGTGTTGGAAAGGTTCCCCACATCTTACTATCTCCCCCATGACCTTTAATTTCCCCAAAAGACTCATTCCATTGAGTGCAAAGCCTTTTTGGTCTTTAGAAAACCCCTGTTAAAATGCACATACAACTGGCAGCTCCATTGGCTGATGTATAGAGAGAATGCATGTCAGCATTTCTGCTGTGATAGCCAGTGAAGAATAGTACCCTCCAGGAGCAAGTGCAGGACTTCTGGCCGGGGGTGACAGTATAGCTTGGCCCTGACTGGTGTGAAAAGAGAAATAAAGACCAACCTTGCCTATTCCACAATATTGCCCAAGGCCAGCCCTGTTACGTGATCTTAACATAAAAGTATCTTGCCTGACAGTGTTAAACCCATGACCTCCTGCACTGTAACACTCGCTCTACTGCATCCAGGCTGCTGGTGAATTACCGCCTCAGTGCCCTGAGTGCTGCCCCAGTTTACTGAAGGAGGGACCACAGTTCTCTCTACTGACTACCTAAGGAGCATTGTTCACTCCAAAGAAACTGTCTCGCACTTGCATAGAATCTGACTCTGTAACGTCTGTCTTTTATCAGTTCACTGGAAGCTCAACTGTTTTTTATTATTATTATTATGAAAGTATGATAACAGGGAGATCAAATTGCCAACATCCACTGGATCATAGAAAAGGCTAGAGATTCCAGAAATACATCTACTTCTGTTTCATTGACTACATCAAAGCCTTTGTCTGTGTGGATCACAACAAACTGTGGAAAAGTCTTAAAGAAATGGGAATATCAGACAACCTTACCTGCCTCCTGAGAAACCTGTATGCAAGTCAAGAAGCAACAATTAGAACCAGACATGGAACAACGGACTGGTTCACAATTGGGATAGGAGTATGTCAAGGCTGTATATTGTCACCCTGCATATTTAATTTATATGCAGAGTACATCATGCGAAATGCTGGGCTGGATGAAACACAAGCTGGAATTAAGATTGCCAGGAGAAATACCAATAACCTCAGACCTGTAGATGACCAGCACCGTTATGGGAGAAAGTGAAGAAGAATTAAAGAGCATCTTGATGAAAATGGAGAGTGAAAAAGCTGATTTAAAACTCAACATTCAAAAAACGAAGATCATGGCATCCAGTCTCATCACTTCATGGCAAATAAATGGGAAAACAATGGAAAGAGGGAGAGATTTTATTTTCTTGGGCCTCCAGTGACTACAGCCGTGAAATTAAAAGGTGCTTGCTTATTGGGAGAAAAGCAGTGATAAACTTACACAGTGTATTAAAAAGCAGAAAACTTACTTTGCCAACAAAGTCCATATAGTCAAAGCTATAATTTTTCCAGTAGTCATGTATGAATATGAGATCTGGACAATAAAAAATGGCTGAGCATCAAAAAATTGTTGGAGAAGACTCTTGAGAGTCACTTGAACTGCAAGGAGATCAAACCAGTCAATCCTAAAGGAAATCAACCCTGATTATTCACTGAAAGGACTAATGCTGAAGCTGAAGCTCCAATACTGTGGCCACCTAATGCAAAGAATTGACTCATCGGAAAGGATCCTGATGCTGGGAAAGATTGAAGGCAGGAGGAGAAGGGATGACAGATGGGAGATGGCTGGAAGGCATCACCAACTCAATGGACATGTGTTTGACAACCTCTGGGAGATGGTAATGGAGAGGGAAGCCTGGCCTGCTTCCGTCCATATGGTCACAAAGAGTTGGACATGACTGACTGACTGAACAACAACAAAATGATAACGTGGAGACTTGGAAAATACAGAACAAAGTTACATACAGTTACACTATATTTTGCCATTTTTAAGTAGATAAATTAAGGTTTTTAGTTGGAGTTTCAGTATTAAACTCTCAAACATAGCAGAATGAATAAAGGGAAAAGTAGAAGGATATAGTGGACCTAAAAAGCACTATGAACCAATTCAACATAATTGAGATTTATACAATTTTCACATAAAACAGAAGGATATAAATTCTATTCATGTTCCCATAAGCTATAAACCAGGAAACACTGGAATATATCCAGGGACATAAAACAAGGTGCGAAAACTTCATGGTCTAAAAGTATTGAAATCATACAGAGTTTGTTCTTATCATTATCTTAGAACTCAGTATACAGAGATATTTGAGAATAAACCACTTATTTTCAAGTGCAATGTGACCTTTACCAAGAGATATATTTGACTTAGCCTTTGAAAGCCTCAATAAAGTTAAAAGACTGAAAAAAAAGAGAATGACTGCAGAAAAGAAAACATGTAAATGAGAAAGTAATGGAAGCTCAATCCTAGGCAAGATATTTCCCATATGGGTCCTCCCTAAACATACATGTTCTATCACTTTTATGACAACTATTAATTTCCTACAGGCATTTTGCCCACATGCTCTCTAACAAAAACTTTCAAGCTAAGTATTAACATTATTATACTCAGTTTGCAACTGAAATCAAAGGAAGAAAAATATAAGTCCAAATCACACAATTGCTAAGAAAGGGCACCTTAGCATGTCCCAACACACTACTGCTAATCTACAAAGGAGGTTTTGCATTCTCACTATTTATATACTGCTAATTGTCTCCATCATTATCAGTAGGCAGGAATAGAAGGCCTATTGGTCAGCAACAAACACAGCACAGAGAAGTAGCTCCTTAGAGAGAAAGCAGACTAATTAGATAAAATAAAAAGATAGTTCAAGACAGCATGTATTATTGCTTAAGTAACAAGAAAAATAATAAGGACTCCAAAAGTTTTTTATCAGTAAGAATTTGTAAGATCAGAATAAAAAAATTTAAAAACATACAAGAAATCATATTCAATATTTTATAATAACCATAATGGAAAAGAATCTGAAAAAGAACATATATATTTTTATGTAAGACTGAATCACTTTGCTATACACAAGAAACTAATACAATATTATAAATCAACTATAATTCAATTAAAAATTAAATTTAAAAAAGAAATCTTATTAGCACCCATTAAAACAATGTTGTAAAAGTTGCTTAACCTCGACACAATTGATGACATTTTGGGCCACATAGTTCTTTGCTAGGAGTTGGGGAGTGTCTGTCCTGCATGAAGTAAAATGTTTAGCAGCATCCCTGACCTCCACCCATTCGAGGCCAGCAACACTCCCCATTCATGACAATCGAAACTGTTCCCCAAGAGAGAAAAATCAGTCTAGTTGAAAACCTGCTATAGAAAAATATTTAGAGATATGCAGATATTTATGGTGTATTATTTTTAAGTGAAAATGGTTATAAAATAAAGTGCAATATATGATCTAGTTGTGTTTTGTGTTTTGTTTTTTGTGGTTTTTTTTTTTTTGAGAAAAATATATGAAGTGTTAGTCACTCAGTTGTGTCCAACTCTTTGTGACCCCATGGACTATAGCCTACCAGGCTCCTCCGTCCATGGAATTCTCCGTGAAGAAATCCTGAAGTAAGTAGCCATGTATTTCTCCCAATCCAGGGGATCTTTCTGACCCAGGGATCAAACCCTAGTTTCCCATATTGCAGGCAGATCCTTTTACCATCTGAGCCGCCAAAAAAAATAGAACTGTAAGAACATCAAAACGTTAAAGTGGTCAGCTGACAACATGATAGTAGGTCGTTTTGTTTTGTTTTTTTCTGTTTTTTTTTTTCCCCTCTATATTTTCCACATTCACTGCAACAAACAATTTCTTTTGTAGCATATTTGACAGCCTAGGAATTCTAAAGATTCATTTATTTTAAAGCTGTGTTGTAAGACAATGGAAAAACTTTTCTAACTCTGAACTCAAGATAAAGAAAAAAAAGGAAAGAAATGTATCTCCTGATAAATTTGAACTCCAGATTTGTAAGCCACACAATTTTGTAATCCAAATTTTTTCTAATTTCATGGTCTGGGGTCTGAGGTCTCTAAACTGAGAAATTCCCAAAAAGTCTGTCTTGGATCAATGTTACCCCTGGGTCATATAGTAAAGGAAAGTGCAAAACTGCTCTGGAGGAACCCAGAAAATGAGAAAATGTGAAAATAGCACATATAGGGTTAAAAGACAAGAAATTAACTGCCCTGTTCTGGAGGGTAAAATTGGGACAATAAATAGGTACTCAGTGACCTCCTGGTAAAAATCAAATGGTGCTTTGGGAAATAAAGTCATATAGTGGTGGTTTAATCTCTAATTCATGTCTGACTCTTCACAATTCCATGGACTGTAGCCTACCAGGGTCCTCTGTCCATAGGATTTTCCAGGCAAGAGTACTGGAATGGGTTGCCATTCCTTTCTCCAGGGGATCTTCCCAACTCAGGGATCGACCCCAAGTCTCCTGCACTGCATGAAGTTTCTTTACTCACTGAGCTACCAGGGAAGCCCCAAAGAAAATTAGAGAGCTGAAAGGTAGATCTTAAAGTATTACTGCAGTCCAGAGATGCAAATTATAAAAAACAAGTTAAAAATCATGGAAAACCAACTATGAAATTCCAATTTTTAAAATAGGAGCTTCCAGAAGAAAAGAATTAAAAGAATGGAGAGAGGCAATATTTAAAGAGATAAAAGCTGAGAATTTTTCCAAATTGTATCTATGAATTCTCAGATTCAAGAAGCTGATATAAGCAAGCTAAAAATCCATGGTCATATGCATTGAAAGGAAGCAACAGAAGATGAAGGTTACAGTGGCAACTAGATTGATACTTGATTTGTATTTATTTACAAAACAACTGTAAAATTTGGAAGGCAATGGGGAAATAACTTCAAAATGCTATGAAAAATAACTGTCATCCAAGTATTTTATTTCCAGATAAATATTATTCAATAGGGAGCACACATGCAAAATTGAGAGATAGAATTCACAAAGAGTCACAACCATTCTCTTTTGATTAAAGAATTACTTAAAATATGTGGTCTAGAGGGAAATGAAAGCCAAAATGAACAAACAGCATGCAAGATCAGGGAGGAGCAGTAAAATTGGTGGATGTATTCCTCTGTAAAACAACAATAAAAATAACTAACTGGAGGGAAGGCAAATAAGATGGAACTAAAATAGAGGAGCATTTCTCTTTAAGAGAACACATACAAGTATTGACCCCCCTAATAAGATATCAATAACCTCAGATATGCAGATGAACCCAGTCTTATGGCAGAAAGCAAAGAGGAGCTAAAGAGCTTCTTGATGAAAGTAAAAGCAGAGAATGAAAAAGCTAGCTTAAAACTCAACATTCAAAAAACAAAGATCATGGCACCCAGTTCTATCACTTATGGAAAATAGTTGGGGAAACAATGGAAATAGTGACAGACTTAATTTGGGGGGGAGCTCCAAAATCACTGCAGATGGTGACTGCAGCCATGAAACTAAATAAAAGAGGCTTGCTCCTTGAAAGAAATCTAGACAGCTTCCCTGGTGGCTCAGAGGTTAAAGCGTCTGCCTCCAATGTAGGAGACCCAAGTTCAATCCCTGGGTCGGGAAGATCCCCTGGAGAAGGAAATGGCAACCCACTTTAGTATTCTTGCCTGGAGAATCCCATGGACGGAGAAGCCTGGTAGGTTATAGTCCATGGGGTCGCAAAGAGTCAGACACGACTGAGTGACTTCACCTTACCTCACCTTACCTAGACAGCATATTAAAAAGCAGAGACATTACTTTGCCAACAAAGATCAGTCTTCAAGGCTGTGGTTTTTCCAGTAGTCATGTATGGATGTGAGAGCTGGACTATAAAGAATGCTGAGCACCGAAGAATTGATGCTTTGTTTTGTGTTTTTTTAATTTAAATTTATTTATTTTAATTGGAGCCTAATTACTTTACAATATTGTATTGGTTTTGCCATACATCAACATGAATCCGCCACAGGTGTACACGTGTCCCCAATCCTGAACCCCCTCCCACCTCCTTCCCCATACCATCCCTCTGGGTCATCCCAGTGCACCAGAATTGATGCTTTTGAACTGTGGTGTAGGAGAAGACTCTTGAGAGTGCCTTGGGCTGCAAGGAGATCAAACCAGTCAATCCTAAAAGAAATCAGTCCTGACTATTTATTGGCAGGACTGATGCTGAAGCTGAAGCTCCAATATTTTGGCCACCTGGTGCAAAGAACTGACTCACTGGAAAAGACTTTGATGCTGGGAAAGAACGAAGGCAGGAGAAGGGGATGACAGCGGATGAGACTGTTGGATGGCATCACCAACTCGATGGACATGAGTTTGAGCAAGCTCCAGGAGTTGGTGATGCCAATAGGGAAGCCTGGCGTGCTGCAGTCCATGGGGTCACACATGACCGAAGAGTGGATCCAAAGAATTGGACACAACTGAGCTACTGAACTGAACTGAATAAGATAATCGTGCCTGAAGCTTGCTTTAAAATGTCCAGTGACAAGTGGGAGGGATGGAGAAATAAAGAGAAAGATGAAACAGACTGGGAGTAATTCAATCATTATTGAAACTGTTTGAAAAGCACATGAAATTTGTTATATTTTTCTCTATGCTTTTGTGACTATGTATAAATTTCATTAAGAAAATAATTATGAAATTGGCATATGAGAAAAAAGGAAATCTCCATTATTTGTCTAATTAGGTAATAAAAGGTCTAAATTCCAAATAAAAGAGTTTGGATTAGGAAAAAACTGAATAGTAGTCCAAATTTGATCAACTATAAGTGGCTAATCAAAAGAATCAAATATATAGTTTCATCAAATTTTTATAGATACCAGAAAAGTCAAGTTAGCAGTTAACACAATCAGTGAGAGATAGGTGAGTAAAGAAAAAATAGAAAACTGACATATTTAACCTGGTTTTTTATTATACAAACATGAAGAATTTATTTCAGTTCTGTCAACATATGCAATCAAGTTAATTATTTTAATCGGATAGCTTATTTTTAAGAGTTGGTCAAAGACTTGAGTTAACTTATTGCTTCCATTGAATTGTTTAAGTTTTCTCTCTCTCTCTCTCTCTTTTTTTTTTTTCATCTTTGAAACTCTAAACCCATAATTGATAGCATTGTAGGTGGACCAAATGTTAATCTTTCTTTATATTAAGTGAATACAGAACATATGACTTATGCTTACGTTCTCCACTGACTTTCTAAATTCGTTCAGCATGTTCATCTCTCTTTTTGTACTACATAACTCCCTAAAATCTTGCATGTCCCATCAAATAACATCCTTCATAAAAGCTCAATTTCACTGGCAAACAATACAAAGCCTTTAGCAATCATCTCTTTGACTTTTGTTGAGAAAAAGAAAAACTTGGCCCTAAGAGCTGGTTGTACAGGTTTCTTTCTACACCTGACTAGTGTAGAAATGCAATTTTCAGTTTTATAAAAATAATAATCCAGCTAGAACATTGGGGGAAAAGCAAGCACTACTACAGTAAAGCCAGCATCTGCTTTAAAACAAACCTTTCCAAGCTAAGTGAAATGCTGTTTGTTTGGTGCTTAATATGTGTGAAAAATAATCACATTTTTATGGAATCATAAATCATATTTTTTAGGGAATAATCATATTTTCTAATAGCTTTTATTTGTGTTTGCTTTGGGCAATCAATAAACAGCTACTGGATATGTTTCAACATTCTGCTGGTGTGATTTTTTAAGCCCTTCAGAATAATAGAAGAAACTTGTACTTGGCATTTTACCCTTATTTTTCTTGTATCATTAACCAAAAATCAATAGGCTTTCCCTCAAAATTTTGTCTTTAACCTTAAATTCTCCAGTGACTACAAACATGCTTTTTACTGTATGAAGGAGATGTTAATGAATTTTTTTTCCAACTTTGCAATCCACTGAAATCCCTGCAATTCATTTTATTTTCTAAAACTTAATTGCTATGATTTTTGTAAATGGAAAGCAGAGGACATTTTTTTAATGTAATAGAACTTTAAACTTGAATGAAATACTCAAAGGACATACTTTATTTTTGGTATGAGAAATTTGGAGGGGGTGTGGGGAGAAAGAAAGGAACTGTTTGAACAGTTACTCAAATACCTGTATTTTAAAATAATAAAATAAGGCACTTAACTGAGACACATTTATAGAAGCTTAATATACTTCATATCTTTATTCATTCACCTCTCTTATTTCCTCTGATTTAGAATCAGGTTAAGTTATAAGAAGATCAGGAAGTATTTGGCCAGAAAAACAGACTCCAGGTGAGGGAGATTTTCTCAAAGCTCTAAAAGATGCTGAACTGAAGTTCATCTACAAGTTATTGGATAGATACAAAAACTAAACAGTTAGAAAAAGTAAGTAATTTATGATAGGAATCAAATGAGGAGATACATATTAGATAATTAAGATTAAGCAAAAATTTACATATAAAACAGAGCCCTTAGTAAGTGCTCAATAAATAACTTTAAAATGGAGCTCAAATCAGAGATCAGATCCAGAAAGTCAATTTTGGACTTAACTCTAAAAACGTGAAAACCTGCCAAGTGCTCAGCAGAGGCTATGGAGATTAACCAAAGGGCCAGGATCCACCCCTTTTTAGACCACACAAAGAAAAGCAGGAGGTGAAACCACTTCTGTCTCATTTTTGGATGCCCCATTCCCATCCACCAACTACACCAACTACACCGCCCTTCACACTGGACACCATGTTAGTCTTTTACTCACATTGTCCTATGACTTCCTGCACTCATGAACGTAGTGGTGATCACCCTGCCATTTTCTTCATGAGGAAACAGCTTCAGAGGGTTTCAGTAACTTGCCCAAGGCCACACAGCTAATCGTTAACAAAGAAAGGTTCTGATACAGGTCTGATTTCTGGCTACAATGCATGGCCAAATTTTTATCTCTTGACTGCTTCTCTCCATATTCATAGGTCTGCTACAGGATTTCATCCTTTCTTGCCCACAGAGTATCTTTAGCATCTTCACTTAGGCCCCTCTTTCTAGCCACGAACAACTCAGCAGCCCTTCTAACTTGTAACTGGGATAATGCCATTCCTCTGCATAGATTTCAGTGGCTCCACATCACTCAGGAGGAAGCCCCTAACCAGCAGAAAGGACTATATAGGCCCACATAAAACTGAGTAGGATGAAGGAAAGGCAGAGGAACCAGAGATCAAATTGCCAACATCTGCTGGATCATGGAAAAAGCAAGAGAGTTCCAGAAAAACATCTATTTCTGCTTTATTGACTTGCCAAAGCCTTTGACTGTGTGGATCACAATAAACTGTGGACAATTCTGAAAGAGATGGGAGTACCAGACCACCTGACCTGCCTCTTGAGAAATCTGTATGCAGGTCAGGAAGCAACAGTTAGAACTGGACATGGAACAACAGACTGGTTCCAAATAGGAAAAGGAGTACGTCAAGGCTGTATATTGTCACCCTGCTTATTTAACTTATATGCAGAGTACATCATGAGAAACGCTGGACTGGAGGAAACACAAGCTAGAATCAAGATTGCCAGGAGAAATATCAATAACCTCAGATATGCAGATGACACCAC
>SJYV01032851.1:0-13771 GCA_006410875.1 Neotragus pygmaeus
ATCCCCTCCTTCAGGGGATCTTCCCAAAACAGATCAAACCATGTCTCTTATGTCTCCTGCATTGGCAAGTGGGTTCTTTGCCCCTAGTGCCACCTGGGAAGCCCAGATATATGTATATGCATAATTAAATCACTTTGCTGTACACCTGAAACTGAATATTGTAAATCAACTATGCTACTGCTAAGTCACGTCAGTTGTGTCTGACTCTGTGCGACCCCATGGACGGCAGCGCACCAGGCTCCCGTCCCTGGGATTCTCCAGGCAAGAATACTAGAGTGGGTTGCCATTTCCTTCTCCAGTACATGAAAGTGAAAAGTGAAAGTGAAGTCAGTCAGTCGTGTCTGACTTCGTGACCCCATGGACTGCAGCCTACCAGGCTCCTCGGTCCATGGGATTTTCCAGGCAAGAGTACTGGAGTGGGGTGCCATTGCCTTCTCCCAAAATTAAAAGAAAAATTTTTAATAAATATCAAAAACATCTAAAAATGTACCATTAGCCAAGGGATTCTGTTTATTATTTCAAACCACTCATTTCATTGTGAAAATATAGAAAAAAATAATTACAAACCTTATAGATGGAAAGGCAAATATGACCTGATCAGAAATCAAAGACTGATAAGAATTTTTGAAAAATTACTATTTAAATATTTACCATTACCTAAGGTTTAATAACCTTTTCACTATATGCCTGATATGGTGCAAAATGCTTTCCATGCTTTGCATTACTCCCATTATCTTCCCCCTAACTTGAATTTTTCATATTGGTAACTATTCAATGCTTGTTAATAACTTTACCAAATGATACAATCATCACTATACTGGCTTTAGAACATTCTAATCCTTCCAATAAGCTCCCTCATGCTGAGTGGCATGATAACATATTCATTATCATGTGTAAAATAGCCAGTGGCAATTTGCTGTATAACACTGGGAGCTCTCTTCCTATCTAGAGGGTAGGATGGGGTGGGAGGTGGGAGAAGAGGGAGGGGACACATGTATACTGACGGCTGATTCATGTTGATGTATGGCAGAAACCAATACAATATACTAAAGCAATTATCCTCCAATTAAACATAAATTTAAAAAATAAAACACTGAAATGCTTGAATGGGGGGAAAAAAGATTCGTCAGGCCCGTTTACAGTTATTACCCCTAGATCCAGGCAATCACTAATCTACTTTCTGTTTCTATACATTTGCCATTTCTGTACATTTCATATGAATGGAATCTTCCAATTAAAAAAAAAAAGAACTACAGCAGGAGTGCTGGGTGGGCAGAAGAAGCCACATCTCTGCCTGCGGGGTAAGGGTTGGAGTGGGAACTGAAGAGACAAGATTCCTGGTGAGGATTTCTCTGAGGCTTTGGCAGGACTCCAGAAAAGGTGTGACCGATTCTTACTCTTGGGTTGACAGCACCCTGCTGTTTCTCTCAGCAACAGCCTACCACACACCCAGCCTCCTGAAGAGGGTGTGAAGAATTCAAGGAGAATCCCATTAAATTTAAGGAAGACACAGTACCAATTTTACACCAACTCTTTCAGAAAATAGAGGAAAAAAAGGAAAATTTCCCAATTACGGTATAAAGTCAATATTATCCTGATACCAAGTCTGGCAAATATATTACAAGGAAACAAATTTTGGACAAACATCCTTAACAAAATATCAGCAAAGTATTCCAGCAACATGTGACAAGGGGAGGCTCATAATCAAGTGGCATTTGTGAACAGAAATACAAGTTAACATCTAAAAACCAAATATTTTTTTAGCCATGCCACACAGGATGTAGGGTTTTAGTTTCCCGACCAGGGATTGAAACTGGAACCTCAGCATTGAGAGCATGGAGTCTTAACCACTGGACTGCCAGGAATTCCCCAGAAAGAAACATTTAAAATGATCAAAGAAAGGAGGTGGGAAATAGTCATTTCAATAGATTCAGAAAAATCAATAGACCAACTTCATCAGCCATTCATGATTAAAAACAAACAACAAAAACAGTCAGCTAACTTAGAATAGAGGGAAATTTTCCCCACGGAATAAAGGAAGGACCGTTATGAACATCCTCAAGCTAGCATCACGTTAATGGTGAAATATGGAAAAACAACCTCAAGATTGAAAAACTAGACAGACATCCATTCTCACACTGATTCAACACTGTAGTTGAGTAAGTACAACACATCAAGAAAAAGAGAAACTAGGCATGACAACTGGAACAGGAGCAAAACTCTACTCAGAGTTCACATGAATTTTTATATTAAAAAAGCTAAAAGGAGAAAATTTTTAAACTGCCAGGTCTAATAAATTCATGTTAGGGTAGAAAGTCAATGTACAAAAATCAATTTATGGTTGTATATTTTTGCAAGAAAGAAAATTGGAATATGAAACAGTCAATAAGGTTAACTGGCAACTCTTTCCAAAACAGTTTATAAAACTTAATTAACTCAATCCCAACCACCATCCTATAGAAATGAACAAATTTATTCTAAAATTTTTATGATGCTACAAAATTTGAAGTAGTCAAACATGTCAGGATCAGAAAGCAGTGAATTAAAAGGCAAAAAAAAAATATGTTGTTCTTTATTAAAAACTTTCATTCATCAAGATACCAGCAATAAAATAAGTAAACAAGTCAGAGAGTGTGAGCAAATGTTCATAAGCTGTTGGTATATATCTGAGAAAGGTCTTTTATCTAGGATATATAAAGAATTATCAGAACTCAGAAACTAAAAATCCAATGAAATAGAATATAGGCAAAAGACTTGAAAAGATACCTCATAAAGGAAGAAATACCAAAAGCATAAACATATTTAAAAATGTTCAGCATCATTACTCTCCAGAGAAATGTTAATTAAAACACAATGAGATACCCCTCACACCTCTTATTAGAAATGGCAAAAAAAATTAAAGATCAAAAATACCAAATGTTGATGAACATATACAAAACCAGATTCATTTTGTTGGGGAGAACATGTCTTCTAGCAATTCCGCTCCCAGCATCTCTCCAAGAAAAAACAGTCTATGTTCAGAAAAAGACTTGCACATAAAGGATCACAGCAGTGAATTCGCTCAGTCGTGTCCGACTCTTTGAGACCCTGTGGACTATAGCCTACTAGGCTCCTCCATTTGCAGGATTTTTGAGGCAAGAATGCTGGAGTGAGTTGCCATTTCCTTCTCCAGGGGATCTTCCCGACCCAGGGATCAAACCCAGGTCTCCTGCATTGTAGGCAGACGCTTTACCATCTGAGCCACCAGGGACTCTTTATTAGAATTGGCAAAAATTTTAAAGATCAAAAATACCAAATGTTGATGAAGATGTACAGAGCGAGACTCATTTTGCTGGGGAGAACATGTCTTCTAGCAATTCCACTCCCAGTATCTCTCCAAGAAAAAAAAAACCAGTCTATGTTCAGAAAAAGACTTGCACATAAAGGATCACAGTAGCTTAATCTACCAGGGCCGAAAGCTAGAAACAACTCAAGGGCCAGCAACCAGAGAAAGGGTAAACACATTGTGGCATATCCATACAATGGAACAGAACTCAGCAATAAAAAGGAATAAGCTCTGATACAAGCATATAAGCTCCGATAGAAGAACATAACAGAAATCATGCTGAGTGAAAGAAACCAAACATAAGACATGATATCTTTTTATTCCTAGATTCCATATGAAGGACCTAGGCGACTCCATTTTGTTAACAGAAAAACTCCATTTTGCAAGGTTCCAGGAAAAGAGCCTTTGGAAATCCAAGAGCCTTTGGAAATCCCCTGACCTCACCCCACCACCCGGGAGCCAATCAGACTCCAGACCACAATCTCCTGACTTGATGTTCAAGAACTCGTGGTCTACCTAGGTAATGGGAACCAATCAGAACCCGTGGCCGGCCAGGGAACTGGGAACCAATCAGAGCCCAGCACCTAACCTTTTCACAGAAGGTAACCAATTAGACATCTCCCAACCTAGAAATTCCCACTTTTCAAATTTCTCCCGGGAGAATACCCTATATAAGCAATGTAACCCAGAGCTCAGGTTTCCTCCCTATAGCCACTGCGTCGGTATCAGTGGGAGCCCCAGCTTGAGCTTGGTAATAAAAACTCTCTTGCTTTTGCATCGGATATTGGCTCCCTGGTGGTCATTGGGAGCTTTCGCGACTTGGGCATAACACATACATATATGTTAATATATTTGCTTCTCTTTCTTACTTCACTCTGTATTAATTAGCTCTAGGTTCATCCACCTCAGTTCAACTAACTCAAATTCATTCCTTTTTATGGCTGGGTAATATTCCACTGTTGGAGAAGGCAATGGCACCCCACTCTAGTACTCTTGCCTGGAAAATCCCATGGATGGAGGAGCCTGATGGGCTACAGTCCATGGGGTCGCTAAGAGTCAGACACAATTGAGCGACTTCACTTTCACTTTTCACTCTCATACATTGGAGGAGGAAATCGCAACCCATTCCAGTGTTCTTGCCTTGAGAATCCCAGGGACGGGGGAGCCTGGTGGGCTGCCATCTATGGGGTCGCACAGAGTTGGACACGACTGAAGTGACTTAGCAGCAGCAGCAGTATTCCACTGTAGGGGCTTCCCAGGTGGTTCAATGGGAAAAGAATCTGCCTGCCAGTGCAGGAGATGCAGGAGACACAGGTTTGGTTCCTGGGTTGGGAAGATCCCCTGAAGAAGGAAATGGCAACCCACCTTAGTATTCTTGCCTGGAGAATCCCATGGACAAAGGAGTCTGCCGGGTTATAGTTCATGGGGTCACAAAGTATCAGACATGACTGAGAAACTGAGCATGCAGCACACAGTAGAGCAAGCAATATTCCATTATATGTATGTACCACAACTTCTTTATCCATTCATCTGCCAGTGGACATCTAGGTTGCTTCCATGTCCTCGTTACTGTAAATAGTGTTGCAATGAACATTGGGGTACACGTGTCTTGATGAACTTATTTGCAGGGCAGGAATAGAGACACAGCTGGGGCCTTCCCAGGGTGGGACGAACTGAGAAAGTAGCATTGAAAAACATACATTCAGTCAGTTCAGGTCAGTTCAGTCACTCAGTCGTGTCAGACTCTTTGCGACCCCATGAATCGCAGCACACCAGGCCTCCCTGTCCATCACCAACTCCCGGAGTTCACTCAGACTCACATCCATCGAGTCAGGGATGCCATCCAACCATCTCATCCTCTGTCGTCCCCTTTTCCTCCTGCCCCCAATCCTGCCCAGCAGCAGAGTCTTTCTCAATGAGTCAACTCTTCGCATGAGGTGGCCAAAGTACTGGAGTTTCAGCTTTAGCATCATTCCTTCCAAAGAACATCCAGGGTTGATCTCCTTTAGAATGGACTGGTTGGATCTCCTTGCAGTCCAAGGGACTCTCAAGAGTCTTCTCCAACACCACAGTTCAAAAGCTGTCTCTTATACACATCTCAAACATCCTTAACAAAATATCAGCAAAGTATTCCAGCAACATGTGACAAGGGGAGGCTCATAATCAAGTGGCATTTGTGAACAGAAATACAAGTTAACATCTAAAAACCAAATATTTTTTTAGCCATGCCACACAGGATGTAGGGTTTTAGTTTCCCGACCAGGGATTGAAACTGGAACCTCAGCATTGAGAGCATGGAGTCTTAACCACTGGACTGCCAGGAATTCCCCAGAAAGAAACATTTAAAATGATCAAAGAAAGGAGGTGGGAAATAGTCATTTCAATAGATTCAGAAAAATCAATAGACCAACTTCATCAGCCATTCATGATTAAAAACAAACAACAAAAACAGTCAGCTAACTTAGAATAGAGGGAAATTTTCCCCACGGAATAAAGGAAGGACCGTTATGAACATCCTCAAGCTAGCATCACGTTAATGGTGAAATATGGAAAAACAACCTCAAGATTGAAAAACTAGACAGACATCCATTCTCACACTGATTCAACACTGTAGTTGAGTAAGTACAACACATCAAGAAAAAGAGAAACTAGGCATGACAACTGGAACAGGAGCAAAACTCTACTCAGAGTTCACATGAATTTTTATATTAAAAAAGCTAAAAGGAGAAAATTTTTAAACTGCCAGGTCTAATAAATTCATGTTAGGGTAGAAAGTCAATGTACAAAAATCAATTTATGGTTGTATATTTTTGCAAGAAAGAAAATTGGAATATGAAACAGTCAATAAGGTTAACTGGCAACTCTTTCCAAAACAGTTTATAAAACTTAATTAACTCAATCCCAACCACCATCCTATAGAAATGAACAAATTTATTCTAAAATTTTTATGATGCTACAAAATTTGAAGTAGTCAAACATGTCAGGATCAGAAAGCAGTGAATTAAAAGGCAAAAAAAAAATATGTTGTTCTTTATTAAAAACTTTCATTCATCAAGATACCAGCAATAAAATAAGTAAACAAGTCAGAGAGTGTGAGCAAATGTTCATAAGCTGTTGGTATATATCTGAGAAAGGTCTTTTATCTAGGATATATAAAGAATTATCAGAACTCAGAAACTAAAAATCCAATGAAATAGAATATAGGCAAAAGACTTGAAAAGATACCTCATAAAGGAAGAAATACCAAAAGCATAAACATATTTAAAAATGTTCAGCATCATTACTCTCCAGAGAAATGTTAATTAAAACACAATGAGATACCCCTCACACCTCTTATTAGAAATGGCAAAAAAAATTAAAGATCAAANCTAAAAATCCAATGAAATAGAATATAGGCAAAAGACTTGAAAAGATACCTCATAAAGGAAGAAATACCAAAAGCATAAACATATTTAAAAATGTTCAGCATCATTACTCTCCAGAGAAATGTTAATTAAAACACAATGAGATACCCCTCACACCTCTTATTAGAAATGGCAAAAAAAATTAAAGATCAAAAATACCAAATGTTGATGAACATATACAAAACCAGATTCATTTTGTTGGGGAGAACATGTCTTCTAGCAATTCCGCTCCCAGCATCTCTCCAAGAAAAAACAGTCTATGTTCAGAAAAAGACTTGCACATAAAGGATCACAGCAGTGAATTCGCTCAGTCGTGTCCGACTCTTTGAGACCCTGTGGACTATAGCCTACTAGGCTCCTCCATTTGCAGGATTTTTGAGGCAAGAATGCTGGAGTGAGTTGCCATTTCCTTCTCCAGGGGATCTTCCCGACCCAGGGATCAAACCCAGGTCTCCTGCANGAAAGTGAAGAGAGCCTCTTGATGAAAGTAAAAGTGGAGAGTGAAAAAGTTGGCTTAAAGCTCAACATTTAGAAAACGAAAATCATGGCATCCCTTCCCATCATTTCATGGCAAATCGATGGGGAAACTGGAAACAGTGGCTGACTTTATTTTTTTGAGCTTGAAAATCATTGCAGATGGTGATTGCAGCCATGAAATTAAAAGATGCTTAGTCATTGGAAGGAAAGTTATGTTCAACCTAGACAGCATATTGAAAAGCAGAGACATTATTTTGCCAACAAAAGTCCGTCTAGTCAAGGCTATGGTTTTTCCAGTGGTCATATGGATGTGAGAGTTGAACTGTAAAGAAAGCTGAGTACTGAAGAATTGATGCTTTTGAACTGTGGTGTTGGAGAAGACTCTTGAGAGTCCCTTGAACTGCAAGGAGATTCAACCAGTTCATCCTAAAGATCAGTCCTGGATGTTCATTGGAAGATCTGATGTTGAAGCTGAAACTCCAGTACTTTGGCCACCTGATTCATTGACCTGACTCATTGGAAAAGACCCTGATGCTGGGAAAGATTGAGGACAGGAGGAGAAGGCTATGACAGAGGATGAGATGGTTGGATGGCATCACCTACTCGATGGACTCCGGGTGGACTCCAGGAGTTGGTGATGGACAGGGAGGCCTGGAATGCTGTGGTTCATGGGGTCACAAAGAGTAAGACACAACTGAGCTACTGATCTGAACTGAACTGAATACATGGTACAAGACTATGCTATTGTGTGACACTGGCAAGATTTGTTTGAATTTTATTTACACTACTTGTTGGCTCTGTCATCTTAGTGAAGTTACATGAGTTTTCCCAATCTTTGTTTTCTTGGATGTAAAATAGGAGAATAATTGCACATGCCTTCTAAAGTGGTTGTGAAACTTAATTAAGATACTGAATTGAGATAATTCAAGGAGAATAATTAGTAAAGTGCCTTGAAGAGTAAAACTCTCAAAAATTTTAACTGGAATTACCTGCTCTCTTTTTCCTTTGCATCCATCTCACCTATGCCAATAACATGAAGATCATATTGGACTTTGTATTCCGTCTCACCCAATGTGAGCAACATTGCTCTTGAATGAGCAACCCTGGATAAGAGAATCCAAGTTATAAATGATGGGTCCTCCGTTTACTACTCGATGAGATTGAGGGAGTTTTCTCATTTATTTTAATAGACTATTTTAAAATAGTTTTGACTTTAGAGAAATATTGAATAGATAATCTGTGACTCTATTTGCCCATCTCTTCAGTTTTAGGGCAGCGATTTTCCTTTTGACCTCAGTCCTCTGATGAAGCTAGAAGAGTTGGTCCTTAATATGTTCAGCTATTTGCTTGTTATGAGGATGGGAGTGATAATGTCCAAGCTTTTTACATGTCTTGGAAGAAACCAGAAACCTCCCATTTGTTTTAACCTCTTGGAGCTCAATGTCATCCTTTACAGACTTGGAGCCTGCTGCTTTGGGATCACCACACCACTGGACTTATGCTGGAACAGGGAGGCAGCCTTGATGCCTATAAGTCCAACTGGTGCTCGAGATGTGTGAGGTCCACTGGAACCAATACCCAAAAGCCTCCACCTTTGTCAGGCTCACCAGGAAGCCAAGAAAATTAATCTCTGTTTTAAGTGTGTAAGTACTCATTTTAGGGTAATAAAAGCAGTAGACCAGAAATGGTTGATATATGGTACAGATACATTCTCAGAGTCCTTCTTAATCCAGTTCTCTGAGGAGTCACTATCAAATCATTTGCTCTGGTTCATAAGATTGCTGTGGTTTTTCCATTCAAAAATGATATAGAGAAACAGATTATGTTAATTCAAGGGTGTGTCTCCCCAAAAGAATTGATGCCTTCAAAGCTCCACTGTTTCAGTAGTCTGATGCAAACAATTCATTGGAAGAGTCTCTGATGCTGGGAAAGATTGAGGGCAGAAGGAGAAGGGAGCATCAGAGGGTGAGATTGCTGGACGGCATCATTGATGCAAAGAATACGAACTTGGGCAAACTCTGGAAGATGGTGAGGGACAGGGAGACCTAGCGTGCTGCAGTCCATGGGGTCACAAAGAGTCAGACCTGACTGGGCAACTGAAAAAAGATGTTGCTGCTCAGGTGACAAATTGAATGTAATTTGAACACAGTACAAAGCACTGTTTTCTTCAAAATATCACTAGACTCAGGAAGAGATAAAACTCTAAATCTTTACAGCTTAATACAATAGAACTTAGTCACACAAATTCAAGTTGTATATTCCTGGCTGGTAGAGACTCTCCACCAAGTCTGTTTTAGGAAACTAGGTATCTTCTCTCCTGAAGTCCTTTGATCTTCCTAAGCTGCCATGCTCATTAAGAACAAGAGAGAAGGCAAAAAAACTGGAGAGATCACTCTTTGGAGGGTTTTGGAAGACAAATGGATTGGATGTGAAAATTAGCTCTACTTCTCATCCACATCCTGTATGGATGTGATGACATGATTTAAAGTTTCTGACTCTCTTTGTCTCTTATTTAGTGCAATAACACCTAACTAAAAGCTGACAAATTAAAGAATGTGACTAAATTCCCTAGTTGGAGTTTAACACTCAGCAGTCATTCAATGACCACTTAACATTCCTATCCTTTTATTTTCTAGTATATATTTTTTACTAGATTGTGTAGACTGTATATATGGGTTTCTATGTAAATAAACATACACACATGCATACATACAGATAACTGTCTCTGTGTATTATAATTTAGAGATTTTTGCTTGGTTACTTAATAGCTTCCATAGCACTTTCAGGTCCTTTCTATCTCAAAAAAACGTATAAAGGATAATAGGTGATCAGTTCAAAGCAAGTATACTGAAAAATGAAATTGTCATTTTTGTAAGAAAAATATGATTACCTGCAATTTCATATGGCTCAACTGAGTATGTCACCTTATAGTCTGAAAGGGTTATGCGGTAGAAAAAGGATTTGTACTAGCTTCTGAAGGATGGAGAAGATCCAAATACACAGCAGGTAGAGAGGAAAAAAATCTTTCCAGAGACTAAAAATTGGCCCTGTTCACAGCAAAAACATTTGCAATTGAATGTGCCAGCTACAACTTGCCTGGTGCTGCCCAAGACAGGCAAAACTCCCACCTCATTGCTGATCTAATACATTCAAATTCCATAAAAGAAAATGACTTGTTACTTATCAGTAGTTGCTTTATTTTTATTCATTCTGATTCACCTATGAGCAGTTCTCTGGATACTTGATAGGACAGTGTAAAGTTACTGAGCTCTTGTTCTTTATGAATAATCTTTTTATTCCCCAGACAGTCATTTTATAAAGGAAGACTCGTCGCAGTACAGTAGTCAATTCCAATCAAGTTTTCCACTACAGTTTTCAGGGTGTAAGCTCTGCTCAGGCATCAGTGTAAGGCTGTTTGCTGCGCCTTTTATGTCTCCAATCAAATCATGCATAAGGAACTGTTTGGTGCATAATTTAAATCCCATGATGCATACGACACATCTCAGATCCGGGTCCGATCTTTATAGATATTGAGGACATCTGATGCATGTGGGAGACTTTCCATATTGCGAACGTACTGTGAAGGGTAGCTATAACATAGACTTCACAGTCTTTGGAATAGAAACCTTTGGTGTGAAACGAACTCTCTCACACATTAACTTGGACACTTAAACTCTTACCTGTTTATAAAGCAGTCATATAAGGATACTTAATATAAAGCTAAATGAATTCATAATGAGCTTGTGATAATATTGATAAATATTCTTTGTAAGTGATAAAACAAGTTGACATACAAGTTTGGTTTGGTAAACAGATATTAAGCTGTTATTATGTACCAAACACTCTCTGATTTATAGAAGAATAAATCATGATCTCTGCACTCAGAATTCTTATTGTCTAGACATGAATTCAGCAACAGGTAATCCCAACTTATCAGGGAAAGGACCATTGTAAGAATCAACACTTGGCTATACAACAAGCAAGTTGTTATATGGAAGCAGTAGCATCTAATCCACCTAACCTCTCAGCTCCAGGGTGAGTCATGGCACTTGTATACCAGCAGCTGTAAAACTCACACAATCTTACTATTAGGGAAATTACAGGATACATTTACTAGGGAAAAAAAAAAAAAAACTAGTTCTATGAAAAAGAAGAGAGGGGAAAACTGCAGGCAGAAAAAAGGAAACAGAAAAGTAAGGAAACTGGAAATAGGAAGGCCTGTTCTGGAAAGCTCAAGGAGATTTCTGAGGTGAGAATGTATGAATTTCCTGTTGCTGCTGTAACAAATTTAGTGTCTCAAGCAAAACACAAATCTGTTGCCTCAGAGCTCGGTAGATCAGAGTCTGGATGCAGTGTGGCTTAGCAGAGTCCACTGCTGAGAATTCCACAGTGCTGAGATCTGGGGGTCAGCAAAGCTGTGTTCCTTTCTGAGGCTTTAGGGATAAATCTGCATCCAAGAGAGTGCAAGTTCATTCAGTTGTTAAAGAATTGTTCAGCTGGTAAAGAACTAAGGTCCTTATTTCCTTGCAGGTTTTCAGCTGGCAAGGCCAGTCTTTGCTTTAGAGGATGCTCATATTTTTTTTCTCATTCTTTTCTCTTGCCCTTCCCTCCTCTAAGCTTGGAACATGGTAAACACTCTGAAAATATCACCTGTTTTTATTTACTTGTTTACTGTCATAATGTATGAACAAATTACTCAGGAAGCCCAAAGAAGAAAATGACTCAGATGGTGGAAATGTATGAAGAAATAATCAGTAGTTGATATTTAAGTTAGTGGTAGAACCTAATGAATAGAGAAGGAAAATCTCATCCAAAGGGATTGAAATAGACACAAATAGTCATTTTCAAAATGAAGAGTGCAGAGAATGATTTTGTTTTTAATTATTGAAGTTCATAAGATGTACTGTGGGAGTAGGAAAAAAAAGCTGAAAAAAATCAGTAAGGTAAATTGAGATCTGATTTGACGGATCTCACCAAGGTATCTTTAGAAAACACATACGGTCTATTTTTTTGAATAAGTAATATAACTGAACTGCAGGGCATCTACTAATATTTCTATATAGAAGTTGGACTGTATTTTTTTAAAAAAGGGCAAAGTCTTAGGCTTAGATGTCATACTATATAAAAAGGAGCTATCAAAGATTTATTGGAAATAGTGATACAATAAGGAATTGATTTTATCAGTAAATATTTTTAAAATACACTGAAATTTATTTTGAGTTGCTCCTGGAGTTAATATCCCTGAATAATTACTGTGGCATTGATTTACTCTGCTATTACAGATAAAATCATTTAATGTCTTGGAGTGTTTATTTAAAATAAGAACTTAAAATATAAAATAACCTGCTTGGTGATTTTGTTGATGTGATCCTATAATGTCCATGGTGATAAAGGACTAAAATGTATCTTGATGCTTATTATCTAATTAAATATACCAAGTTGAGCCTGCCTGGATAGGATAAGATATGACTCAGAGCCCTGAAAAGTCATCAAACCCTACACAAATTTCACTTGCTTGTATTTTGCATGTTTCTAATAGAGTGAATACATGTTATATTGCTCCTATAAACAAAGAGTTGACTTGTCAAACAGCACAAATTCCTTGAAAGTAGCTCTGCAGTAAGGCACACTGCATTTAAATGACTTTGCTACTCCTGACACAGAATTCTTGTTCACTTCATTTTTGCTCGTTAATATAATGTCTCTATTGCAAATGAAAACTGTATGTAGGCCTCAGATTTAGAACCAGAACACTGCACACTGAATTCCACGACAGGCTCTCAGTAGCATTAGGGCAAAGAAACTCTTTCTTCAGTCTCTGTGTCATCCTCCCTAAAATGAGAAAAATCACCATTCTTTTAAGTTGCTGTGAAGACTAAGTGAAAGTGAAGTGAAGTGAATTTGCTTAGTCATGTCCAACTCTTTGCGACCCCATGGACTGTAGCCTACCGGGCTCCTCCGTCCATGGGATTTTCCAGGCAAGAGTACTGGAGTGGGGTGCCATTGCCTTCTCCAGAGGATTTTCCCGACCCAGGGATCGAACCCAGGTCTCCCGCATTGTCGTCCGAGCCACCAGCGACTAAAGACAGTAAATCCAAAGGGCTTCACGAACAGAAAGAACTGTTTTTAAAAACACATATTTAAAAAGTGGTAGAGTGTGCATGTGCTCAGTCATGTCCGACTCTGTGCAACTCCGTGAACTGTAGACTCCCCCAGGCTCCTCTGTCCATGGAATTTTTCAGGCCAGAAAAACTGGCGCCGGCTGCNAAACACATATTTAAAAAGTGGTAGAGTGTGCATGTGCTCAGTCATGTCCGACTCTGTGCAACTCCGTGAACTGTAGACTCCCCCAGGCTCCTCTGTCCGTGGAATTTTTCAGGCCAGAAAAAATGGTGCCGGCTGCCATTTCTTACTCCAGGAGATCTTTCCAACCCAGGGATCAAGCTCGTGTCTCTTGCATCTTCTGCACTGGCAGGCGGATTCTTTACCACTGAGGTGAGGTGAGGTGAGGTGAAGTCGCTCAGTCGTGTCCGACTCTTTGCGACCCTGTGGACTGTAGCCTACC
>SJYV01032854.1:0-12380 GCA_006410875.1 Neotragus pygmaeus
CTGAAGTCAGGCAGGTTGATTCCTCCAGTTCCATTCTTCTTTCTCAAGATTGATTTGGCTATTTGAGCTTTTTGTATTTCCATACAAACTGTGAAATTCTTTGTTCTAGTTCGGTTAAAAATACCATTGCTAGCTTGATAGGGATTGCATTGAACTTATAGATTGCTTGGGATAGTATACTCTCTCACTATATTGATTCTTTGATCTATGAACATGGTATATTTCTCCATATATTTGTGTCATCTTTCATTTCTTTCATCAATATTTTATAGTTTTCTATATATAGGTTTTTTGTTTCTTTAGGTAGATTTATTCCTAAGTATTTTTTTCTTTTCATCACAATGGGATTGTTTCCTTAATTTCTCTTCCTGTTTTCTCATTGTTAGTGTATAACAATGCAAGAGATTTCTGTGTGTTAATTTTATTTTATATCCTGCAACTTTACTATATTCATTGATTAGCTCTAGTGCATTTCTGGTGGAGTCTTTAGGGTTTTCTATGTAGAGGATCATGCCATCTGCAACAGTGACAGTTTTACTTCTTTTCCAATCTGGATTCCTTTTATTTCTTCTNGTGTGTTAATTTTATTTTATATCCTGCAACTTTACTATATTCATTGATTAGCTCTAGTGCATTTCTGGTGGAGTCTTTAGGGTTTTCTATGTAGAGGATCATGCCATCTGCAACAGTGACAGTTTTACTTCTTTTCCAATCTGGATTCCTTTTATTTCTTCTTCTTCTCTGATTGCTGTGGCTAAAACTTCCAAAACTATGTTGAATAGTAGTGGTGAGAGTGGGCACCCTTTTTCTGACTTTAGGGGAAATGCTTTCAATTTTTTGCCAGTGAGGATAATGTTTGCCATGAGTTTATCATACATGGCTTTTATTATGTTGATGTATGTTCCTTCTATGCCTGCTTTCTGGAGAGTTTTTATCATAAATGGATGTTGAATTTTGTCAAAGGCTTTCTCTGCATCTATTGAAATAATCATATGGTTTTAATCTTTCAATTTGTTAATGTGCTGTATCACATTGATTTGTGAATATTGAAGAATCCTTGGATCCCTGGGATAAAGCCCACTTCGTCATGATGTATGATCTTTTTTCATATGTTGTTGGATTCTGTTTGCTAGAATTTTGTTAAGGATGTTTGCATCTATGTTCACCAGTGATATTGGCTTGTAGTTTTCTTTTCTTGTGGCGTCTTTGTCTGGCTTTGGTATTAAGGTGATGGTGGCCTCATAGAACAAATTTGGAAGTTTACCCTCCTTTGCAATTTTCTGGGGGACTTTGAGTAAGATAGGTGTTAGCTCTTCTCCAAATTTTTGGTAGAATTCACCTGGGAAGCCATCTGGTCCTGGGCTTTTGTTTGTTGGAAGATTTTTGATTACAGTTTCTATCTCTATGCTTGTGATGGGTCTGTTAAGATTTTCTATTTCTTCCTGGTTCAGTTTTGGAAGGTTATACTTTTCTAAGAATTTGTCCATTTCTTCCAAGTTGTCCATTTTATTGGCATATAGTTGCTGATAGTAGTCTCTTATGATCTTTTGTATTTCTGTGTTGTCTGTTATGATTTCTCCATTTTCATTTCTAATTTTGTTGATTTGATTCTTCTCCCTTTTTTTTCTTGATGAGTCTGGCTAATGGTTTGTCTACTGTATTTATCTTCCTAAAGAACCAACTTTTAGTTTTGTTGATTTGTGCTATAGTCTCCTTTGTTTCTTTTTCATTTATTTCTGCCCTAATTTTTATGATTTCTCTCCTTGTACTAACCCTGGAGTTCTTTATTTCTTCTTTTTCTAGTTGCTTTAGGTATAAAGTTAGGTGATTTATTTTTTATTTTTCTCTTGTTTCTTGAGGTAAGCTTGTATTGCTATGAACCTTCCCCTTAGCACTTCTTTTACTGATTATCTCATAGGTTTTGGGTTGTTGTGTTTTCATTTTCATTTGTTTCTATGCATATTTTGATTTCCTTTTTGATTTCTTCTCTGATTTGTTGGTTATTCAGAAATGTGTTGTTTAGTCTCTACATGTTTGTATTTTTAATAGTTTTTTCCCCCCTACAATTGACATCTAATCTTACTTCATTGTGATCAGAAAAGATGCTTGAAATGACTTCAATTTTTTTGAATTTACCAAGGCTAGATTTATGGCCCAGGATGTGATCCGTCCTGGAGAATGTCCTGTGTGCACTTGAGAAAAAGGTGAAATTCATTGTTTTGTGGTGAAATGTCCTATAGATAACAATTAGGTCTAACTGGTCCATTGTATCACTTAAAGTTTGTGTTTCCTTGCTAATTTTCTGTTTGGTTGGTCTATCCATAGGTGTGAATGGGCTATCAAAGTCTCCCGCTATTATTGTGCTGCTGTTAATTTCCCCTTTCATACTTGTTAACTTTTGCCTTAAGTATTGAAGTGCTCCTATGTTGGGTAGATATATATTTATAATTGTTATAGCTTCTTCTCGGATTGATCCTTTGATCATTATGTAGTGTCCTTCTTTGTCTCTTTTCATGGCATTTATTTCAAAGTCTATTTCATCTGATATGAGTATTGCTACTCCTGCTTTCTTTTGGTCTCCATTTGCATGAAGTATCTTTTTCCAGCCCTTCACTTTCAGTCTGTATGTGTCCCTTGGTTTAAGGTGGGTATCTTGGCATATATAGGGGTCTTATTTTTGTATCCAGCCAGTCTTTGTCTTTTGGTTGGGGCGTTCAACCCATTTACATTTAAGGTAATTATTGATAAGTAAAATCCCATATCAATATGCCAGCAAGTTTGGAAAACTCAGCAGTGGCCACAGGACTGGAAAAAGTCAGTTTTCATTCCAATCCCAAAGAAAGGCAATGCCAAAGAATGCTACAACTACTGCACAATTGCACTCATCTCACATGCTAGTAAAGTAATGCTCAAAATTCTCCAAGCCAGGCTTCAGCAATACATGAACCTTGAACTCCCTGATGTTCAACTGGTTTTAGAAAAGGCAGAGGAACCAGAGATCAAATTGCCAACATCCGCTGGATCATGGAAAAAGCAAGAGAGTTCCAGAAAAACATCTACTTCTGCTTTATTGACTATGCCAAAGTCTTTGACTGTGTGGATCACAATAAACTGTGGAAAATTCTGAAAGAGATGGGAATACCAGACCACCTAACCTGCCTCTTGAGAAATCTGTATGCAGGTCAGGAAACAACAGTTAGAACTGGACATGTCACAACAGACTGGTTCCAAAGAGGAAAAGGAGTANGGCGGTGGGGAGTTCTCAGCCATGTCAGCGCTGAGCAGGGAGCCCTGCAGAAGAAAAAGAGGCGGCACTTGGCAGGGGGTTGGGGGTGAGCCTGGCACCCGCCTCCCTCGGCACAGGTTCACGGCTCAGACAGCCCAGCCTCAAGCCCCGTAGGCGCCTCGCCCACACTCTGGCTGTGAGAGTCGAAGAGTTGAGGGCCCAGAGGCACCCAAGTTGGAATCCACTTCCAGGCTGGTGGTATTGGGGCAGGTCTGGTCAACCTTGGTGAACCTCATTCGGAGGAGATAAAATGTAGAGAGAATAAAACCTTCCTAGAACAGTTGTAATACTGTTGTAAGGTTTTGTTTTGTTTTGTTCCAATGAGACCAGGGTTGTATATTTATTGCATCATCGAAGAAAAGTTGCAGGAGAAAGACATGAGTTATTGGGAAGACAGACATTGCCAGGATGACGTGTGCTACAAAGCAGAGGTGCCGTGGGACCTCTAGGTCCCCAAGAAAGCCGGGGTGGAATCAGGGCAGACTTCCCTGAGGAAGTGACCCTTGAGCCGAGACCTACAGGTGAGCCCAGGGACACCCCACCCACAGCTCCATAAAGCTGAGAACCCAGAGGGACCTCACACACCAGCCTCTTTACAGCTGGAGAAACTGAGACACAGCGAAGGGAGAGGACAGATACAGTCAGAGACAGAGCTCCATCGGGGCTGGCTTCCTGGGTGTCTCAGGAGGACCCTCCGCTCAGTTTAAAGTTCNTGGACCCTCCAGGCTCTACATATAACCTAACCTGCTGCTTAAACTCTGTTTAGCATTGGATTCTCAGTCTGTTTGTTTCTATTCCTAATATTCTGTCTCTAAACCCCAGTCTCAGAAGGGAAAAGGCCTCAGGGTTTTACGTCTGCATTCTTGCAGAAGCTCAAAAAGCCATCCAAACCAAGACACTTCAGCTCCCTCAACTCTTATGCCCTTGGAAAGGTCACAAATGATGATGTATGATGTCACTTGCAAGTATAAAAAGTGCTGTCACAGAGGAAGACAAGTATCATAGGATATCACTTATTGTGAAATCTAAAAAACTATGCAAATGAACTTAAAGAGACTCACAGACATAGAAAACAATCTTATGGTTACCAAAGGGGAAAGATGGGAGGAGACATGAATTAGAAGTTTGTGATTAGAATATATTGACGACTATTTATAAAATAGTTAACTAACAAAGACTTATATAGCACAGGGAGCTCTACTCAATATCTTATAATAATCTTTAAGGGAAAATAATTATGTCCATGGAATGCTATACAGTCCATGGAGTTCTCCAAGCCAGAATACTGGAGTGGGTAGCCATTCCCTCTTCCAGGGGACCTTCCCAACCCAGGGATTGAACACAGGTCTCTAACATTGCAGGCAGATTCTTTACCAGCTGAGCCACAAGGGAAGCCCTGTAATAATCTTTAAGGGAAAAGAATCTGGAAAAGCATGTATGTGTATACAGACACACATGTACATATACACACATATGTACATATATGTCAAAACTAACACTACATTGTACAACTATTTTACTTCAATAATATGAAAAATGCTGTCATTACAGGATTCATAAACGATGAAAGGAAACGCCCCCCAACCCCTCTCTCGGGAAGACCAAAGCAGATTTCTATCCAGCTGCAGGACGCCGCGCGTCTGCAGGTCTAGGGTATCGGGGGTGCCGCCCAGGGACCCAGTGACGGTGTCGAGCCCTACGATCCCCACTGGCTGTCCTGGACCGAGTCCCCACGGCCTCGCTCCATCGCCCACAGGGCGGAAGGGGCACCCTGCCCCTGGGAGCAGAGAGCGGTGCTGCTTGGCTATCCACGTTGCCTTGGAAACGCTGGTGGGGAGCCCGCTTTCCCCTCATTAAGGGGCCTGTCCATTTACAATGGATTAACCCGCTATTTATGCCACTTAAAGAGACCCTAAAACCCTTTCCTATTTGCTAAAAAGAATAAAAATGACATTTTTTTTCAGGACTTCAATATTTAAAGTCTTGACAGATAATGCCTGGTTTCAACAGTAATGCCAATTTACCGAAACCCCTCAGCGGCACCTTTTTTCCCTGTCTCCATGGATTCCCAGGCTTTATAATTACATATTTTCTCCCCCATTTTTTTCTTTCATCTCCTCCTTTTCTTCATATTCCACTGCCAAAGAATCTGTGCCACTTGGCTTTTCTGTGATCCCAGCGCTCTGATCAGATACCTGGGTCCTTTCGTGGGTTTAAGAAATCACAGACGCTCAGATTTGGAAATCTACAGAGCAGCTTCCCCCAACACAATCAATCAATGAAGAAAAAAAAAGATATAGAGAAAGATGCTTTATAAATGAGGACTCACGGTTTAGACATGGAAAATTGTTACAAGAATAAAAACGATCGAATGTTTCAGACAACTGACACCTTCGTTTTTTCTCAACAGAAGGTTGAACATGTTAAATGTGATTTCTGCTTTTCAAAGCATATGCCTGAGCGTTATTCTTTTATTTAATCCTATTCAACCATTGGACATTGTGTGTGAGGCACCAATAACTGTGTTTCCCAGCGTGCTTGCTGCTGTGTGTGACCAGAGTGACTGAGTGGGTCTCCAGTGGATTCTAAGTGGAGCTGACACGTGCTTTGATCAGATGGAGATGTTTGAGGAGCAGGAGTCCACCATGAGCTTTCTTTCCCTCTCATTACCTTCCTACGGGAACAGCAAGGTTCTAAGCCATGGTGGAACCGCGGTAGAAGGCATTTCAGGCCCTCCAGCCTCAGGCCGGCAGTTCCTGCAGTAGGGTAACAGGGCACATAGCAGCCCGCTCCGAGTGCCTCAGAAAACGCTCCGCCTTGACTCCCATCTCGGCCACAGACGCAGGCCTGAGTGAAGGACACGGAGGTGTAAGAGACAATGTCCTTCTTCTTCCAGATGGGTGTTCCTGCTTGTGTATGTGTGTGTTTTATTTTTAATCAGCATTTCCAGTAGTCACGTATGGTTGTGAGAGTTGAACCATGAAGAAGGCTGAATGCTAAAGAATTGTTGCTTTCAAACTGTGCTGCTGGAGAAGACTCTTGAGAGTTCCTTGGACACCAAGGAGATCAAACCAGTCAATCCTGAGGGAAATCAACCCTGAATATTCATTGGAAGGACTGATGCTGAAGTTGAAGCTCCAATACTTTGGCCACCTGATGCGAAGAGCTGACTCATTTGAAAAGACCCTGATGCTGGAAAAGATTGAAGGTGAGAGGAGAAGGAGATGACAGAGGATGAGATGGTTGCATAGCATCACCGATTCAATGGACGTGAATTTGACAAAACTCTGGGAGACAGTGGAGGATAGAAGAGCCTGGCGTGCTGCTGTCCATGGGGCCTCAAACAGTCAGACACGACTGAACAACTGAACAACAATAAACATTCCCTCTAGTTCATCTTTCCATTTTTCCCTGAAACTAGCCAACCCCCACTGTTCAGGGTAGTTGTTCTGAAAAGATAGGTCCTTTGGGTATCGCTGTATTCTTACAGATATTAGGAATGTAAGAAAGAAGCAGATGAAAAAGGCTTAGTAAGCATCACCGCCACTCAGAGTAGTTCTCAGGATTTGTTCATTTGCACAGATTCACTCATGTGCACCCTGAACCGATTTTCTTTAGCAAAATGAAGTCCCTGAGTTTACTTCCCTCTGTCTTCAGGTTTCTCCTCCAAGTGGACAAGAATGACCTTCACCCTACTGCTCGGTACTCTGTAAATATGGAGGGATGTACAGATAGGATGATGCCTGGTGATGAGGTATCTGGTCCAGGCCGGAAGGGCTCTGGAGTGAAAAGACTTCTAAAATTAATAAGTGCTTGCAGAGAATGTTTACTGTGGGAAGATACTTGTACCATGTTTTCTAGAAGAAAATCACCAGTGAGGAGCAAAAGTAACAATTTTTTTATGCAGAAACAAACACTTTCTGACCTTTTATTAGAAATTGCTGTGAGATATATGTTACATATATGTATTTTCAAAAGTGATTTTTCCAAAAATGACAAAACCTATATTCATTCAGCTAACTGCGCTTCGTCACCTGCTCTATTTTAGTATCTGACGTTAGTTAACCTTTTAAGGGGGACAGAAACCTTCTAGGGAAATAACAAGTAACGCTGGAACCCTAGAAGGGACCTGTAGTTTGAGGCAAAATATTTAGATGTGGGCTCTGTTTTTCAGTTCATACAATCATGTCTTTAAAGTAAGGAGAAGCTCTGCCCCAGTCATATGGTTTGGCAGCAGCCTGAGGTCAGAGACTTCCCTGGGGGCTCAGACGGTAAAGCATCTGCCTACAATTCGGGAGACTGGGTTCAATCCCTGGGTTGGGAAGATCTCCTGGAGAAGGGAATGGCAACCCACTCCAGTATTCTTGCCTGGAAAATCCCATGGACAGAGGGGCCTGGTGGGCTACAGTCCATGGGGTTGCAAAGAGCTGGACACAACTTCACTTTCTTTCACTTGAGGTCAGAGAGGGGAACTGACCTGCCCTTCCCCGGTGATCCGGGGTGCTGATCTGTCATCCAGACAGGGCTTACACACTGAGCTAGCTCAGGCTGTGTCTGACATTCCTCCTACAAACTGGTCCTGATGCAGAGAGCAAGTTTAATTAATGATAGTTGTCACCCAAAGGGCCTGGGTCCAGAGATGTGGGTGCACAGAGGGGCAGCCTCCTCTCCTCCAGGGAGGTGCAGACATCTTCCAGGGAAGTCGACCTAAACGCCGGGTCTTGCCTTTGTACTCTGTCTGTGCCAGCAGGTGGGAGGGGATTCATGAGCAGGGCGATGTGAGTAGAGCCTCCTAGGGAGATGGTGAGGAACCTTTGGTGTCTGGAGCAGACCGTCTGCTGGAGACAGAGGGCAGCTTGGGTGGGAGGCTTGGAACCTCGCCACAGCCCTACTTAGCTAGGATGGACGGATTTGTCTTCTGATGCTGCTGTGAATGCCAGCGATGACAAGCATGGAGGCCAGTTTTTATGAAGGGAGCAGAATTCGGCATATTTCCTTAACCTAAATGTGGCTGGGCACTGTAGTCACCTCCAGGATGAAATAGTCACTTTCTACCGCACCCCCCTCCCAACACACAGATACTGAAACCACCCACTGTCTCCCTCAGTGTTGCCATGAGAGCTGCCAGTCAGAAATTTCGAGGTTGTCTCTCCCCTGCTCGGAGCACCTCAGTGGCTTTCTGCTGCTCGTAGGACCCCTGTGCAAACTGTTTGATGTGGTTTATAAGTGTCTCTGCCCCAGGGTTTAATTTCTCCCACAGAGTGTATCCTGAGCGTGGACCTCTTGCATTTTTTCTACATGAGTTTGCCCTTGGGACCCAGCTTGCTTGATCCTGTGCATGTGATCCTTAGAGGCAGTTTCAGCTCTGGGTCTCAGAGTCAGCACAGAGTCCTCAGCCCACATCTTTCTGCTCCAGCCCTTAAGGAGAGAGTCCAGCTCCTGACAGCCCCTGGTGGGGCCAGACTGACTGTTCTGAATATCCCTGGTGGAAGGCTCCAATAGGGAAGTGGTATGAACCCTCCTGATGCAAAGAGCTGATTCACTGGAAAAGACTCTGATGCTGGGAAAAATTGAAGGCAGGAGGAGAAGAGGGTAGCAGAGGATGCAATGGTTAAAGAGAAGAGAGTAGCAGAGGGTGAGACGGTTGGATAGCATCACCAACTCAATGGACATGAGGAAACTCTGAGCAAACTCCGGGAGATGGGGAAGGACAGAGGAGCCCGGCATGCTGCAGTCCATGGCCTTGCAGAGTCAGACACAATTCAGTGACTGAACGACAACAACAGTGAGCTCTATGTCTGAAGTTGCAGCTGCCGATTCTAGAATCCAAAGGGCTCCAAGAGTGAGTCTCCTCCTAGACTGTCGGAGCCGACACCACGGTGGGGAGTGCTTTGGCAACAGCAGGAGCTGAAGGATGTGCAGGTGGGGGCAGATATGTCAACAGAAACCCAGGAGCTCCAAAAGTGACTCCTGGCTTGTAAGGAACAACAAGTAAGGTGCAGTGAGTTGAAGGCACCTCCCAGAGCCTGGAGCTGGTTTGGAGAGATGTCAGGGGTGGGGAATTCCTAGGAAGAAAAGAAGAAGAATATTCTTAAAAGGAGCAGTGCATATGCAGTCGTCAGACGGTGAATCCTCTGCCTGTCCAGAGACCCTGGAAGAGCTCGGGGCAACTGAAGCGTGGGAGGTGTGGCCTGCAGACCATAGGCCCGTTCCTGGAGGCTGCTGACCAGAGGTGCCACCCTGGATACAGAGGGCCAGGCGGTCTGTGTGATGTGGAAGAGTAGCCAGCGTCAGTCCTCAGAGCTTTACAACTACAGATGCCAGCGCCCCGTGCCAAAGCCTCCTAACAGTATAGGCTTGGGGGTCACCTGGGCATCTGTGCCCTTGAAAAGTGTCAGGAGGTTCTGACATGCATTTCCCAAATGATGACCACCATGACCCTGGCAGGAAACACTCTGGAAGGTGAAAGTGCAAAGGGCATGGTCCACTCTCCTGGATCTAGATCTAGTTCACATGTTGGGTGAAAATATAAAATTAAATGAGGTTTCATGATGGATGAAATTTCTCTGAGATCTCAGTATTTGGGGTTGTGTCAGATTGTGTTGCTGTTGTTGCTGTTGAGTCACTAAGTTGTGTCCAGCTGTTAGTGACCCCATGGACTACAGCATGCCAGGCTCCTCTGTAGCCAACTTCTCCCAGAGTTGGTTCAAATTCATGTCCATTGACTTGGTGATGCGCTCTAACCATCTCATACTCTGCTACCTGCTTCCTCTCCTGCCTTCAATCTTTCCCAGCATCAACATCTTTTCCAATGAGGCAGCTCTTCCCATCAGACAGCCAAAGTATTGGAGTTTCAGCTTCAGCGTCAGTCCTTCCAATGAATATTGAGGACTGATTTCCTTTAGGATGGGCTGATTCCGTCTCCTTGCAGTCCACAGAACTCTCAAGGGTCTTCTCCAACACCACAGTTCAGAAACATCAATTCTTTGGTACTCAGCCTTCTTTATGGCTCAACTCTCACAGTGGCTCAGTTCAGTTCAGTTGCTCAGTCAAGTTTGACTCTTTGTGACCCCATGAATTGCAGCACGCCAGGCCTCCCTGTCTATCACCATCTCCCGGAGTTCACTCAAACTCATGTCTATCGAGTCAGTGATGCCATCCAGCCATCTCATCCTCTGTCGTCCCCTTCTCCTCTTGTCCCCAATCTCTCCCAGCATCGAAGTCTTTTCCAATGAGTCAACTCTTCGCATGAGGTGGCCGAAGTACTGGAGTTTCAGCTTTAGCATCATTCCTTCCAAAGAAATGCCAGGGCTGATCTAGTAAAGTATTAATAAAAGGCATCAGAACTCATGAAGGAGTCCAGCTGAGGAAACCTCCTTATTACTTTATGAAGCAGCAAGTGCACCCCAGAGCCTGGATTCTGGAATCTCTGTGTGTGATTAGACAGATTCTAGTCACATGTCACAGAAAGCATACTGCTACAGGGAGAGCCTAAGAACAGGTGTGTGCATGGGGTTACAAGGACAGATGAGTACACTGAACACTTCTCAAACCTCTCATTTGAAGACAATGAGCACATCCTGTAAAGAAATGGAGAATCTGACGGATGCAATGTTTACAAAGGAGGTGAGAAATGTGGGTGTGTGCTACAAGCTTGCTGGCTTCATAATCATCCATCCTCCAGCCTAAGATTCATGAAACAGTAGTGAGCACCAGAGATTCTAGGAAGGGCTGCTCTATCCAGACCGCTGTGGGTGAGTTAAGCAGAGGCGAGCAATGACAAAGGGTATCGGTGCTTGGTACAATGGGGCATCCATAAGCCACTTTCTGGGGTGCTGCCATGCCTCCCCCAAGAAGAGGTGTGTCTGCTGGGAAAGGCAAGTAAGGAAAGTCCCCCAGGAAACCCAGGCAAATAGGCAGAGTTCTCTGAATTCAGTGGGACACCGATTTCTTTACTTAGAAATTTCCGAGAATTTAGGTTATATTTCTTGAAGAAGACTGCCTTTTTGAATATCTTGTATCCAGTTACTTATGACATTTAGAAAATACTAAATTTCTTTTTTAAAAAAATTCAAAGGGTCAGAATTAAGCAGGTCAGAAGTGAAATAGAAAAGTACGTCTATGTGTATGTCTGTCATTGTGTGTGTGTGTGTGTGTGTGTGTGTTGAAGGTGGTACACAAAGGGAATGGGCAGCACTTTGGTCTTGCCATACAATGTCTTGGCAAATATAGATGTAGAAACATCACCATACTAAACTAAATTAGGTGTCTGTGCTTGACAGTATTGCCTGCAGTTAGAATTTCAAAATGATAGTCATATTAATGCTTTACAGTCAGACTTTTTAAAAATTTTATTATTTTTTATCAAAAGATAATTGCTTTACAGAATTTTGCTGTTTTCTGTCAAACCTCAACATGAATCAGCCATAGGTGTACACATATCCTCTCCGTTTTGAACCTCCTTCCCATCTCCCTCCCCATCCCACCTCCCTAGGTTGATACAGAGCCCCTGGTAGAGTTTCCTGAGCCATATGGCAAATTCCCATTGGCTATCTTGCACACTAAGCACGGGCGGCTGAGATCGGCGCACGTCTGAGNTATCCTCTCCGTTTTGAACCTCCTTCCCATCTCCCTCCCCATCCCACCTCCCTAGGTTGATACAGAGCCCCTGGTAGAGTTTCCTGAGCCATATGGCAAATTCCCATTGGCTATCTTGCACACTAAGCACGGGCGGCTGAGATCGGCGCACGTCTGAGAGGAGCTACCCCATGTCTGAGGTCAGGCGCAGAAGCCGGGAAGACCCCAAGTCCTAAGGATGTCGGCCAAGAGGAGTTACCCCACATCCGAGGTCAAGGGCAGCGGCCAAGAGTGCCAGGCTGTGGCAGCGCAGGAATGACAAGATGAGCCACCCCGCGTCCGAGGAGCGGGGGCTGCGCAGGCGCAGGAGGGCCCAGAGGAGCTATCCCACCGCGAAGGGCAGAAAGGGCCGCAGTGAGGACATACCCGCATCCAAGGTACGGAGCACTGGCTGCACTTCGCTGGAGCAGCCGTGAAGAGATACCCCACGCCCAAGGTAAGAGAAACCCAGGTAAGA
>SJYV01032859.1:0-12310 GCA_006410875.1 Neotragus pygmaeus
GCAACCCACTCCACTGCTCTTGCCTGGAGAATCCCAGGGATGGGGAAGCCTGGTGGGCTGCCATCTATGGGGTCACACAGAGCCAGACACGACTGAAGCAACTTAGCAGCAGCAGTAGCAGCACTTGACAATGCAAGAGACTTAAGAGACAAGGGTTCAGTCCCCGGGTTGGGAAGATCCCCTGGAGGAGGGCATGGCAACCCACTCCAGTATTATTGCCTGGAGAATCCCATTGACAGAGGAGGCTGGCAGGCTAAAGTCCATGGGTCACAAAGAGTCAGACATGACTAAAGTAACATAGCACTTATATTCCGGATATGTGTGTGTGTATTTATACATACTCTGGATATGTGTGTATACATATACATATACAAACTCTGGATATGTGTATATATATATATATATATATATAGGACACATGTACATATATTCTGGATATGTGTATATATATTCTGGATACATATATATTCCAGGTATGTATGCATATTCTGAATATGTATATATTTTCTGGATATGTGTATATTCTGGAAATCTGTATATATATTCTGAATATGTATATACATATTCTGGATATGTATATATACTAGATACAGATATTTAGGATATGTGAATATGTCATATATGTATATGGGTATATATACATTCAGAATACATATATTCATATGTAGGACTTCCCAGGNTGTATATACATATTCTGGATATGTATATATACTAGATACAGATATTTAGGATATGTGAATATGTCATATATGTATATGGGTATATATACATTCAGAATACATATATTCATATGTAGGACTTCCCAGGTGGCACTAATGTTAAAAGTCCCACCTGCCAATGCAGGAGATTGAAGAGATACAGGTTCAATCCCTGGGTTGGGAAGATCCCTTAGAGGAGGGTATGGCAACCCACTCTGGTATTCTTGCTTGAGAAACCCATGGACAGAGGAGCCAGGTGGGCTACAGTCCATACATTCACAGAGTTGACATGACTAAAGTGAGTTAGCATTCATATTCTGTGTACACATATTCTGGATATGTTTTATAAGTATGCTGGATATGTTTGTATATATTCTGGATATGTGCATCTATTCTGTATATGTGTATATATAATATGGGCATGTATATATATATATATATATATATATATTCTGGATATGTGTATATAAATATTCTGGATATGTGTGTATATATATTATTGATATGTGCATATATAGTCTGGATATGTGTACATATATTCTAGATATATATTTTCTGGATATGTATCTGTATATATACACGTACAGACACCTACCTCTCTCACAGATATATTCCAGTCTCTTTCCTTGGAACTAGCCACTCAAATATTTTCTGTGTCATACATGTGAATTTTCATCTGATGTCAAAGCTTAGGGAAAACAAAGTTGAGAAGAAGGCTTGAAAGTTGGAGTTTCTAAACCTAATGAAGCATCAGAGTGACTTGAGTTTCTTTGCAAATACTCAACAGTTATTGCGTCTTACAGTTTCTGTGAGTCAGGAATGTGGGGGCAGCTGATCTTGGTGGTTCAGGCCCTGTGTCTCACATCTGACTGCCATCAAGATGTCAGCCGGGGCTGCAAGATTCCCTTTCAAGGTGGCTCATTTTATAGGAATGCCCAGATGATGCTGGTTGTTGACAGGAGACCTCAGTTCTTCCCATGTGGGCCTCTCCACGGGGCTACTTGAGTGTCCTTCTGACATGGTGCCTGGCAAATGTCTTTTATAACTCGGCATTGAAAATCACACCCTGTCACCATTGCCATGTTCTCTTGGTCATACAGATGGATTCTGAGCAATGTGGGAGATGACCACATAAGGATGTGAAAGGCAGAAGATGAGAACCACTAGGTGTCATTTTGGAGACTGGCTATCATGGATAAGAGCAAAGTGAAAGCTGGTATAGAGTGAGATGGTGGGAATGGGGAGGTAATGGAAATCAGAGAAAAAACAGCCCCCTTCATTGACCAGCCTAGTTAAATTATCAGATGCATTCCTGACCTTCTGTGCCCCACTACTGTTTTATTTCTTTTTGTCCCTAGGACCTAATGCTACCTGTGTGCATATGTCAATGTTCAGTACCTCAGTCATGCCCAACTCTTTGTGCCCCCATGGACGGTAGCCCACTAGGAGTCTCCTCTGTCTATGGAACATTCTGGGCAAGAATACTGGAGGGGGTTGCAATTTCCTCCTCCAGGGGATCTTCCCAACTCAAGGATTGAATCTGCGTCTCCCGTGGCTCCTGAATTGACAGGTGGATTCTTTACCGAGCCACCTATAATGCTACTTGCCATATTATATATTTATTTGTTAATTATTTTACTTGCTGGTTCCCCTACTAGAATACAAACTCCATGAAATAAAGGTCTATTTTGTTCCCAGTTGGTTCTCAACAACCTTTCATTAAATATTTATGTTTCTGAAGGTATAATAATTGAGTTTTTCAAAGTTCCAGATTCCCTGATCCCATGCTTAGAAATTCTATACCTGGAAAGCTGGAAATCTACACTCTCCTTAAAGTTCCCTGGGTGATTTTTATAACCATCTAGGTTTGTGAATCACTGTTCTAAACAAAAGGGAGGCTGTGTTTGATACCCTAAATGACCTGTCCTAACTTGAGGGTGTTTGAAACTGGAACAGACTATTGGATGGAGATATACATAGGGATATACATATATATAGAGAGAAAACACTAAGTCCCCTACATACAAACCTTCAACTTGCAAACTTTCCAAGATGTGAACATGTGTTCCATCAACATCAGGCATGAGTGAAATCGCAGCTTGCCCTCCATCTCCCATTGCTCGTTATTCTTAGCTCTACCATCTCCCACCTCCTCTCCCTCCTCCAGTAAGTAGCTCTTCTTCCCTGTTCATTCAATGCCAACCCCTGTATGCCAGCTGTTGTACTGTACCACTGTACTTTTTAAGGTACTGTACTGTAAGATTACAAATGTTTATTTCTTTGTGTTTTGTTTTTTTCTGTATTGAAAGTGAAAGTGTTAGTCGCTCAGCCATGTCTGACTCTGCAACCCCATGGACTGCAGACTGCCAGGCTCTATGTCCATGGAATTCTCCAGACAAGAATACTGGAGTGGGTAGTCATTCCCTTCTCTAGAGCATCTTCCTGACCCAGGGATCAAACCTGGGTCTCCTCCATTGCACGCAGATTCTTTAACATCTGAGGCACTCGTGTGAAAAGTATTATAAACCTATTACAGCACAGTACTATATAGCTGATTGTGTTAGTTGGGTACCTAGGCTAACTTTGTTGGACTTATGAACAAGTTGGACTTATGAATGTGCTCTCAAAACAAAACTTATTAGTAGGTAGGGGGACTTACTGTAGATAGCTGTAGGTACTAAGAGGAAATCTACTGTACCAGACAGTACAAGATTTCATTTACGCGGCATTTATTGAGCACCCATGCCTGTATGTATTCAGTTGCTCAGCAACCCCATCGGCTATAGCCACCAGGCTCCTCTGCCCATGGGATTCTCCAGGCAAAAATACTGGATCTGCTCCAGGGGACCTTCCTGACCTAGGGATGGAACCCACATCTTTTGTGTCTCCTGCATTAGTAGATGGATTCTTTACCATTGTGTCACCTGGAAGACCTATTGAGCACACACTATGTGTCAAATAGTATTTTAGGCATTGGAGATACTACAGTGAGGGATAGAACAGACAAATGTCTTTGGAATCAAAATTAAAGCTGAAGGTGAAGGTGGCCTGATGAACAGCATGCCAGAGGCATGAGGCAGAGCATAGAAATAGGCCTACAAACATAATATACAGAAATTGAAGTAAGCAAGTAATCAGTATAGGTGGTAGAGAAGGATCAAAAGGAATCTTACTTTTATTTTTAACTATGTGCATCTATTGACTTTACAGTTAATTTTTTTTTAAGTTTTTATGCATGAGGAATTCCCATGGGCGCCTCTGGGACTGAAAATACCACCAGCATTACCTGGAACTCTGCTTCCTTCATCTCCTACTTAGAATGTAAGTGAGTACCAGTGACTTCATTATAAAACAGCATTTACCAAAGTTTTATTTTTAAATTTTATATACTAAAGGATTTTTCAGAGCCTTTGCTATACTAATATCCATTATAAATCTCAATGCATAGGGAGAATCTACAAAACATATTTCCCAATTTACCTGGCCTCATATAAATTGGGAATATGGCCTCATTTTTCTCCCTAAGAGAATCTCCAGTACATGTGTTGCACACATGGAACATCCGTTGGGAAACAACAGTTTACAGCAAAGCTGGAAGTAAGAAGCCACCCACACAATCCTCCACATACTTTCTCTTCTCTTTTTATCCCACAGATGCAGAGGATTCTAAGAAAGACTGTGATGCCTTAGGCCAAGGGTGGCAAACGATGGTCCGATGGCCAAATCCAGCTACCTAGTTTTTGTAAATATATTTTTTCTTGGACTACAGCTATAGTTGTTCATTTAAGTATTATCCTCAGTTGCTCTTGTGCTATAATAGTTGTTGTAGCTGTGACAGAGACTGTATGGACCACAAGCCTGAAGTATTTACTACTTGGCTATTTACAGAAATTTTTGCTGACGTCTGCCTTAGGCTACTTATGGAAGGAACCTGGGTCCTTGATTATGTTAAGCCCTTGAAATTTGTGGTTTATTTATTGGCCTAGGCAATCAGCCCTGGGATTTCTTTGGAAGGAATGATGTTAAAGCTGAAACTCCAGTACTTTGGCCACCTCATGCGAAGAGTTGACTCATTGGAAAAGGCTCTGATGCTGGGCGGGATTGGGGGCAGGAGGATGAGATGGCTGGATGGCATCACTGACTTGATGGACGTGAGTCTGAGTGAACTCTGGGAGTTGGTGATGGACAAGCCTGGCGTGATGCAATTCACGGGGTCGCAAAGAGTCGGATACGACTGAGTGACTGAACTGAACTGAACCAAACATATTGTTAGGGCAGTGGCACTAGTGGTAAAGAACCCGCCTGCCAATGCAGGAGATGCAAGAAATGCAGGTTTGATCCCTGGTTGGGAAGATCCCCTGGAGGAGGAAATGTCAACCCACTCCAGTATTTTTGCCCGGAAAATTCCATGGGCAGAGGAGCCTGGTGGCTACAACCCATTTCATGGAGTCACAAAGAGTTCAACATGACTGAAGCGATTGAGTACACATTGCTAGGGGATGTGCTAGACATTCTGCTTGCTCTTCCAGACTGACTGTCCACATTTTTCTACTTTGTTTTATACCCAGAGAGAACACTTACACTTTTGTGAATAGCCACTTTATTAAATTGTCTTTTGTTAGTCTTTTGAATGTGCCATAAGCTTTTTGCTGAGATCATGACTGATACAAGAAATAACCTCAAGTCTGCTTTATTTACATTAAGAAATTCACAAATTTTTGTATGTTATTATTAATATATACTTGTGCACTTCATAGATGGTGGAGACACAGGAGTAGTGTTACAGCACATATGGTGAAAAAACACTAGGTTTGTCTCCATATCACACTTAAAATAAACTAATATTTTTAAAAAGCAATCAAGGCTGGATGGTAGAGGAACATCCTCCAAGGATTTGGCACTATTTGCTCTAACCTCTGCTTCCCTTGGTATCTGCTCCCCTCCTGGTTACCAACAACGAGAGGTCTTCAGAGCTCCTTAGAAGAGGTGAACCTGATGCTCTATCATATAAATCTCTCTGCTCTCAGTATTTGACAATGATCCCAAGAACCCACCCACTAACTAATCCAACACACTAAGAACTCAGCATGGAATCTCCTGGGTTTATGCATAACTGAGACTTTTCAGCAGGGGAGTTCGTGCTTACCACTCAGTTAACCAGGTAATGCTGTCAATCCAATGTTTTAAGAACACAAGCTAATGGAGATGTTAATATATTTAATTAATATGGATTAAATTTAAGAAGGCTATTTTTTCCTTCTGTGAATCAAGAATGTTGTTAATATTCTTTCCTGTATAAATTGCTCTCTATAGCTTAAGGGGATTATCTCCATAAAGTAGTTCATAAATGGCTGAATTGCCATTAAAAAAATCTAACTGAATCACTTTTTAGAAACTGGATTTCTTCAGGGCTGGAGATATAGATCATGCCCTGGCCAGAGTGAATAGTGAGGTCTCTATTGACTCACAGGTTATTTACTGAGCTTCATAATAGACAGGGGATAGGATACACTTTGGACTTAGGACTTAGGAGTTTTTCGACAGGCAATAACATCAATTTCAATCCAGAACAATCTGTAATATTGATTAACTTTTGGGATCTCTTTTACAACTACTGATCTGTCTCATCTTTTATTCAATAGCTCCCCAAAAGACATTTAGAGGCAATTGTGAAGGCAATGGCACCCCACTCCAGTACTCTTGCCTGGAAAATTCCACGGACGGAGGAGCCTGGTAGGCTGCAGTCAATAGGGTCGCTAAGAGTAGGACACGACTCAGTGACTTCACTTTCACTTTTCACTTTCGTGCATTGGAAAAGGAAATGGCAACCCACTCCAATGTTCTTGCCTGGAGAATCCCAGGGATGGGGGAGCCTGGTGGGCTGCTGTCTATGGGGTCGCACAGAGTCGAACACGACTGAAGCGACTTAGCAGCAGCAGCAGTGAAACACCTGAGGTAAATCCTACTTGCAAATTCTTTACAACACCATTACCTCCTCAGTTTACAAACTGACCTTAAAGGATGGGGAAACTGCCCAGATTTTCAGCTCTTTCCGAAACTACTCTATAAAGAACTATTTTTGTTGTTTAGTCACTCAGCCATGTCTGACTCTTTGTGACCCCAAGGACTGTAGCCTGCAAGGCTCTTCTGTCCATGGGATTTCCCAGGCAAGAATACTGGAGTGGGTTGCCATTTCCTTCTCCAGGGGATCTTAATGATCCGGGGATTGAACCCGGGTCTCCTGTGTCTCCTTCACTGGCAGGCAGTGGACTCTTTACCACTAAGCCACCTGACCTACTCGGTTTACAAACTGTCTCTTATACACATCTTTGGTGATGGACAAGCCTGGCGTGATGCAATTCACGGGGTCGCAAAGAGTCGGATACGACTGAGTGACTGAACTGAACTGAACCAAACATATTGTTAGGGCAGTGGCACTAGTGGTAAAGAACCCGCCTGCCAATGCAGGAGATGCAAGAAATGCAGGTTTGATCCCTGGTTGGGAAGATCCCCTGGAGGAGGAAATGTCAACCCACTCCAGTATTTTTGCCCGGAAAATTCCATGGGCAGAGGAGCCTGGTGGCTACAACCCATTTCATGGAGTCACAAAGAGTTCAACATGACTGAAGCGATTGAGTACACATTGCTAGGGGATGTGCTAGACATTCTGCTTGCTCTTCCAGACTGACTGTCCACATTTTTCTACTTTGTTTTATACCCAGAGAGAACACTTACACTTTTGTGAATAGCCACTTTATTAAATTGTCTTTTGTTAGTCTTTTGAATGTGCCATAAGCTTTTTGCTGAGATCATGACTGATACAAGAAATAACCTCAAGTCTGCTTTATTTACATTAAGAAATTCACAAATTTTTGTATGTTATTATTAATATATACTTGTGCACTTCATAGATGGTGGAGACACAGGAGTAGTGTTACAGCACATATGGTGAAAAAACACTAGGTTTGTCTCCATATCACACTTAAAATAAACTAATATTTTTAAAAAGCAATCAAGGCTGGATGGTAGAGGAACATCCTCCAAGGATTTGGCACTATTTGCTCTAACCTCTGCTTCCCTTGGTATCTGCTCCCCTCCTGGTTACCAACAACGAGAGGTCTTCAGAGCTCCTTAGAAGAGGTGAACCTGATGCTCTATCATATAAATCTCTCTGCTCTCAGTATTTGACAATGATCCCAAGAACCCACCCACTAACTAATCCAACACACTAAGAACTCAGCATGGAATCTCCTGGGTTTATGCATAACTGAGACTTTTCAGCAGGGGAGTTCGTGCTTACCACTCAGTTAACCAGGTAATGCTGTCAATCCAATGTTTTAAGAACACAAGCTAATGGAGATGTTAATATATTTAATTAATATGGATTAAATTTAAGAAGGCTATTTTTTCCTTCTGTGAATCAAGAATGTTGTTAATATTCTTTCCTGTATAAATTGCTCTCTATAGCTTAAGGGGATTATCTCCATAAAGTAGTTCATAAATGGCTGAATTGCCATTAAAAAAATCTAACTGAATCACTTTTTAGAAACTGGATTTCTTCAGGGCTGGAGATATAGATCATGCCCTGGCCAGAGTGAATAGTGAGGTCTCTATTGACTCACAGGTTATTTACTGAGCTTCATAATAGACAGGGGATAGGATACACTTTGGACTTAGGACTTAGGAGTTTTTCGACAGGCAATAACATCAATTTCAATCCAGAACAATCTGTAATATTGATTAACTTTTGGGATCTCTTTTACAACTACTGATCTGTCTCATCTTTTATTCAATAGCTCCCCAAAAGACATTTAGAGGCAATTGTGAAGGCAATGGCACCCCACTCCAGTACTCTTGCCTGGAAAATTCCACGGACGGAGGAGCCTGGTAGGCTGCAGTCAATAGGGTCGCTAAGAGTAGGACACGACTCAGTGACTTCACTTTCACTTTTCACTTTCGTGCATTGGAAAAGGAAATGGCAACCCACTCCAATGTTCTTGCCTGGAGAATCCCAGGGATGGGGGAGCCTGGTGGGCTGCTGTCTATGGGGTCGCACAGAGTCGAACACGACTGAAGCGACTTAGCAGCAGCAGCAGTGAAACACCTGAGGTAAATCCTACTTGCAAATTCTTTACAACACCATTACCTCCTCAGTTTACAAACTGACCTTAAAGGATGGGGAAACTGCCCAGATTTTCAGCTCTTTCCGAAACTACTCTATAAAGAACTATTTTTGTTGTTTAGTCACTCAGCCATGTCTGACTCTTTGTGACCCCAAGGACTGTAGCCTGCAAGGCTCTTCTGTCCATGGGATTTCCCAGGCAAGAATACTGGAGTGGGTTGCCATTTCCTTCTCCAGGGGATCTTAATGATCCGGGGATTGAACCCGGGTCTCCTGTGTCTCCTTCACTGGCAGGCAGTGGACTCTTTACCACTAAGCCACCTGACCTACTCGGTTTACAAACTGTCTCTTATACACATCTTTGGTGATGGACAAGCCTGGCGTGATGCAATTCACGGGGTCGCAAAGAGTCGGATACGACTGAGTGACTGAACTGAACTGAACCAAACATATTGTTAGGGCAGTGGCACTAGTGGTAAAGAACCCGCCTGCCAATGCAGGAGATGCAAGAAATGCAGGTTTGATCCCTGGTTGGGAAGATCCCCTGGAGGAGGAAATGTCAACCCACTCCAGTATTTTTGCCCGGAAAATTCCATGGGCAGAGGAGCCTGGTGGCTACAACCCATTTCATGGAGTCACAAAGAGTTCAACATGACTGAAGCGATTGAGTACACATTGCTAGGGGATGTGCTAGACATTCTGCTTGCTCTTCCAGACTGACTGTCCACATTTTTCTACTTTGTTTTATACCCAGAGAGAACACTTACACTTTTGTGAATAGCCACTTTATTAAATTGTCTTTTGTTAGTCTTTTGAATGTGCCATAAGCTTTTTGCTGAGATCATGACTGATACAAGAAATAACCTCAAGTCTGCTTTATTTACATTAAGAAATTCACAAATTTTTGTATGTTATTATTAATATATACTTGTGCACTTCATAGATGGTGGAGACACAGGAGTAGTGTTACAGCACATATGGTGAAAAAACACTAGGTTTGTCTCCATATCACACTTAAAATAAACTAATATTTTTAAAAAGCAATCAAGGCTGGATGGTAGAGGAACATCCTCCAAGGATTTGGCACTATTTGCTCTAACCTCTGCTTCCCTTGGTATCTGCTCCCCTCCTGGTTACCAACAACGAGAGGTCTTCAGAGCTCCTTAGAAGAGGTGAACCTGATGCTCTATCATATAAATCTCTCTGCTCTCAGTATTTGACAATGATCCCAAGAACCCACCCACTAACTAATCCAACACACTAAGAACTCAGCATGGAATCTCCTGGGTTTATGCATAACTGAGACTTTTCAGCAGGGGAGTTCGTGCTTACCACTCAGTTAACCAGGTAATGCTGTCAATCCAATGTTTTAAGAACACAAGCTAATGGAGATGTTAATATATTTAATTAATATGGATTAAATTTAAGAAGGCTATTTTTTCCTTCTGTGAATCAAGAATGTTGTTAATATTCTTTCCTGTATAAATTGCTCTCTATAGCTTAAGGGGATTATCTCCATAAAGTAGTTCATAAATGGCTGAATTGCCATTAAAAAAATCTAACTGAATCACTTTTTAGAAACTGGATTTCTTCAGGGCTGGAGATATAGATCATGCCCTGGCCAGAGTGAATAGTGAGGTCTCTATTGACTCACAGGTTATTTACTGAGCTTCATAATAGACAGGGGATAGGATACACTTTGGACTTAGGACTTAGGAGTTTTTCGACAGGCAATAACATCAATTTCAATCCAGAACAATCTGTAATATTGATTAACTTTTGGGATCTCTTTTACAACTACTGATCTGTCTCATCTTTTATTCAATAGCTCCCCAAAAGACATTTAGAGGCAATTGTGAAGGCAATGGCACCCCACTCCAGTACTCTTGCCTGGAAAATTCCACGGACGGAGGAGCCTGGTAGGCTGCAGTCAATAGGGTCGCTAAGAGTAGGACACGACTCAGTGACTTCACTTTCACTTTTCACTTTCGTGCATTGGAAAAGGAAATGGCAACCCACTCCAATGTTCTTGCCTGGAGAATCCCAGGGATGGGGGAGCCTGGTGGGCTGCTGTCTATGGGGTCGCACAGAGTCGAACACGACTGAAGCGACTTAGCAGCAGCAGCAGTGAAACACCTGAGGTAAATCCTACTTGCAAATTCTTTACAACACCATTACCTCCTCAGTTTACAAACTGACCTTAAAGGATGGGGAAACTGCCCAGATTTTCAGCTCTTTCCGAAACTACTCTATAAAGAACTATTTTTGTTGTTTAGTCACTCAGCCATGTCTGACTCTTTGTGACCCCAAGGACTGTAGCCTGCAAGGCTCTTCTGTCCATGGGATTTCCCAGGCAAGAATACTGGAGTGGGTTGCCATTTCCTTCTCCAGGGGATCTTAATGATCCGGGGATTGAACCCGGGTCTCCTGTGTCTCCTTCACTGGCAGGCAGTGGACTCTTTACCACTAAGCCACCTGACCTACTCGGTTTACAAACTGTCTCTTATACACATCTTTGGTGATGGACAAGCCTGGCGTGATGCAATTCACGGGGTCGCAAAGAGTCGGATACGACTGAGTGACTGAACTGAACTGAACCAAACATATTGTTAGGGCAGTGGCACTAGTGGTAAAGAACCCGCCTGCCAATGCAGGAGATGCAAGAAATGCAGGTTTGATCCCTGGTTGGGAAGATCCCCTGGAGGAGGAAATGTCAACCCACTCCAGTATTTTTGCCCGGAAAATTCCATGGGCAGAGGAGCCTGGTGGCTACAACCCATTTCATGGAGTCACAAAGAGTTCAACATGACTGAAGCGATTGAGTACACATTGCTAGGGGATGTGCTAGACATTCTGCTTGCTCTTCCAGACTGACTGTCCACATTTTTCTACTTTGTTTTATACCCAGAGAGAACACTTACACTTTTGTGAATAGCCACTTTATTAAATTGTCTTTTGTTAGTCTTTTGAATGTGCCATAAGCTTTTTGCTGAGATCATGACTGATACAAGAAATAACCTCAAGTCTGCTTTATTTACATTAAGAAATTCACAAATTTTTGTATGTTATTATTAATATATACTTGTGCACTTCATAGATGGTGGAGACACAGGAGTAGTGTTACAGCACATATGGTGAAAAAACACTAGGTTTGTCTCCATATCACACTTAAAATAAACTAATATTTTTAAAAAGCAATCAAGGCTGGATGGTAGAGGAACATCCTCCAAGGATTTGGCACTATTTGCTCTAACCTCTGCTTCCCTTGGTATCTGCTCCCCTCCTGGTTACCAACAACGAGAGGTCTTCAGAGCTCCTTAGAAGAGGTGAACCTGATGCTCTATCATATAAATCTCTCTGCTCTCAGTATTTGACAATGATCCCAAGAACCCACCCACTAACTAATCCAACACACTAAGAACTCAGCATGGAATCTCCTGGGTTTATGCATAACTGAGACTTTTCAGCAGGGGAGTTCGTGCTTACCACT
>SJYV01032860.1:0-50555 GCA_006410875.1 Neotragus pygmaeus
AATATTCAGGACTGATTTCCTTTAGGATTGACTGGTTGGATCTCCTTGCAGTCCAAGGGACTCTAAAGAATCTTCTCCAACACCACAGTTTAAAAGCATCAGTTCTTCAGTGCTCAGCTTTCTTTTTGGTCCAACTCTCACATCCATACATGACTACTGGGAAAACCATATCTTTGACTATACAGAGCTTTGTTGGTAAAGTAATGTCTCTGCTTTTTAATATGCTGTCTAAGTTTGTCATAGCTTTTCTTCCAAGGCTGTAGTCACCATCTGCAGTGATTTCGGAGCCAAAGAAAATAAAGTCTGTCACTGTTTCCATTGTTTCCCCATCTATTTGCTGTGATGTGATGAGACCGGATGCCATGATCTTCATTTTTTGAATGTTGAATTTTAAAACAACTTTTTCACTCTCCTCTTTCACTTTCATTAAGAGGCTCTTTAGTTCCTCTTCACTTTCTTCCACAAGGGTGGTGTCATCTGCATATCTGAGGTTATTGATATTGATCCATACTTAGAATGCTTGATTCCAGAACAGCACATCATCTTGCAGAAACAACACTCAGGATTTTCTGCCTATCCTTTCTGGAATTGTGTCAGGTTAATTGCTGCTTTGCCCTTACCCTTTCCAAGCAGAAAAACTCTGAGGCTTGTTCTTTGAGGAAGCATGTCAGCCAGCTAGTGCAGCATAAATCCCTGTTTGTCTCAAACGACAAGTCATACATTTAGCTGCTTATCAAAAAACTTTTTTTTCTCTGTTCCTCAGAGTGCAGCAGCTCAGCATACTTAGTGTTTCTATTGACACAGAGCTCAGAGATCCCATGTCAGTAGTATGTAAATGTAGCAGAAGAACAGGCTGCAGGCTCTGGAATTCAGACTTGTCCGGACATGCCTGGTGTACTGGTAAGGCCATCTCCCCAAGACTTGTTTTTCTGATGAACTAAGGAGATTTCTGAGAAAGTAGGTGTCCTAAAAGAGGAGAATTTCACCTTGTAATAAACTTTAATTATCTGGGTGAATGAGTGATTCTGAATACAACATAGGAATTTTCATTTTCACTTGGTTATTAGGCAAGATGGTATTGGATGGTGATTAAAATCCTGTGGTAAGCAATGTACTTAAACCATGAAATTTTTGACTTTCTAAAAACTCTCAAGTATAGGTGCACAAACAGTGCTTTACTGCAGCTCCATAAAACAGATGCAGACGGGGAAATGCTCTCTCCATGCTGTAAGTGTGGTGGACAAGAGGCTAAAGTTGTTTTGTCTCTACCCCACCCCAGGGCTTCTGACTCACATTCAACAGTTATCTAGGTTCATCTTTGAAGGGATTTTGCAGTTGTAACTGAAGTCCCAAGTCAGTTGACCTTAAAGTATGAAGATTACTCACCTGGGCCCGATCCTATCAGATAATCTCCCATCTATAGGTAGGGGCACAAACGGAGGTCAGAGATTCAGAGCACAGGGGTAGATTTGATGCGCTATTGCTGAAATGAACACGAAAGGAGCCTTGTGTCAAGGAATGCAGGTGGCCTTAAGGAACACAGAAGTAGCCCGTTTCTGACAGTCGGCAAAGATGTGGATCTCAGTCGAGCCAATGGCCTGAATGAGTTTGGAAGCAGATTCTTTCCTAGGGTTTCCAGATAAAAAATTCCAGCCCAGGGAACATCTTGATTTCACCCTCGTGAGACCCTAAGAATATAATCCAGTTTGAGCCTGCTCAGACTTCTGACACAGAAGTGTGAGAGGATTTGTGTTGTTTTAAGTCCTTACGTATATGGTGATTTTTCTATGCAGTGAGAGAAAACTAAGGCAGTAATGGAATTGATGAAGCCTGTACCTTGTGGGACTCAAATCTCGTTGCTAGTGGGAAGCTCCAGAGTCCCACAAACATGGTGGTATACAGTGGGTGCCAGTGGTGAATGGTGGACATAGTGAGAAAGGGCTTGGTGAGGGGTTGCGAAAAATCCCCTAGCCACTCCCAGAAATTATCCTGGGGAAGCAATCAGAAATTTAGACTGTTACAGTTAATATGAGCTGCTGGAGCCTATGGGCTGATGAAGTTCACAGAAATTACCTGTACACATCTCAATAAAGTCCAGGTTAGTTAAATCTCCTAGTATTAATATAACTTCATTCACCAAAAGGGACACAGTTTTGTTTTGTTTTGTTTTGTTTCTTTGTTTTTATCTGATTTACTTGTCCCCACTCCTAAATTCTGTTGTCTTTTTCTTGGCCCTTGGAATCTCTTTTGATAGATGCCCAAAAGTAGATTTAATAAGTGAATATCCTTAGATAGTGAAAGCAGTAGAAACAAGTATCTCTTTTTTCTTTATTATTAAATTTTTGCTGAGATAAAATAGCAACTGAAGACATAGGTCATTTTCAATATACTTAGGTACCTTTATCACAAGTTTCCAATCAAAAGAAAAAATAGTGAGCGAACATTTTGTATTGGGTTCTTAACAAAGGAAACTTGACCAAAGTATGGAAGAGAATGGACTTTTCATTTCTGAAGCCAAGATATAGATTAGTAAAGAGATGATTACAGTATAATTGCACTGTAATTTTATGGGGATAGTAGCAGGAGACAATTCCCTTCAGATCTCTTGCTTTTCTGCACATCTTCTGAGCAGATATGTTGGCAGCTTCTATTCCAGAATATCTTCTTAAATATGTTTGTATGGCAAACAGCTTGAAAAGATAAAGATAGAGTTTCTCTCTGAGGCAAAGGGCAGATTTGTTTGCCATCCAGGATAATAAAGATAATGTCTCTTTCTGGAGCAAAGTTTGGGCAAATTTGCTGGCAGTTTCCTTTAAAAGTTTAGTGTTTCCTAAAGTCAAGGCGTCTGGGCTGTGATACAAAATGGTTGTGCACCAGGTGACAAACTTGTCTTAGTTTGCCTGAGATTTTCCTGATTCTAGCATACCGTCTTGCATATCAGGAACCCTTCAGTTTGGAGCACAACACAGGCTGGGTCACTCTAGTGAGCTGCATGCACACTAGATAGAAATACTCCGTATTGCCCCTGCTTGGGTTTGTGAGGCAGGAAACCCATGTAAACTTAAAGTTCCTGCTGTCCCTGTGCTGTGAGTAATAAAGTCCTTGGCTCTGACCCACATCTTGGGCTAGCAGCCTTAAAACTGTGCTGGCCTAATATGTTAGGTAGCAAGTGCAATAAAATCGTAGACCCTTCACAGTTCTTTACAAATTTAAGTCCAATAATGGCTAGAACTGTAGTTGGGAAAATGTCTATTTTAGATTGGAGAAGTGGAGGGAGCCTGTACACTTCCTTTAATGTTTTCCAAAAACTGTTTTATGAAATGAGTAATTCAAAAACAGATGAACTTATGAAAGTGACTTTGTAAGACCTTGTGTTATTTCCATCACAATTTTTCCTCTTATTCATACATTATTTAGAAGTGCATTGCTGAATTTTCAAGCACTTAGGAGTTTTGCTAGTTATCTTTATGTCACTATTTAGTTTAATTCCACTCCAGTGAGAAAATATACTCTATGATTTCAATTCTTTAAAATTTGTTAACATTTGCTTTGGTCTATTTTGGCAAATGTCTAAGTGCATTTGAAAAACAAAAAAAAAATTGTATTATCTCCCTATTTAATGGACTCTTCTTATCATTTTGAAATATCATTTTATTTCTAGTAATACTTAAAGTCTACTTTGTATTATGAAAGCTATACCAGCTTTCTTTTGTTTAGTTTCTGCATACTGTATATATTTCCACTCTATTTTTGAAGTTTTTGTGTTCTTATATTTAGAGGCTGTCTTTTATCAGCATCATATTGTGCATGCATGCTCAGTCATGTCCGAATCTTTGCGACCCTGTCAACTATAACCCACCAGGCTCCTATGTCCGTGGGATTTTCCAGGCAAGAATACTGGAGTGCATTGCCCTTTCCTTCTCCAGGGGATCTCATCACCCCAGGTATTGAACCCAAGTCTCCCGGGTCTCCTGCATTGGCACGCAGATTCTTTACCACTGAGCCACCTGGGAAGCCCAAACATCATATGAAAGTGAAAGTGAAGTCGCTCAGTCGTGTCCGACTCTTCGCGACCCCATGGAGTATATCCTACCAGGCTCCTCTATCCATGGAGTTTTCCAGGCAAGAGCTGGAAGTGGGTTGTCATTTCCTTCTCCAGGGGATCTTCCTGACACAGGGATTGAACTCAGGTCTCCCGCACTGCAGGCAGATGCTTTACCCTCTGAGCCACCAGGGAAGCCCAAACATCATATAGCTGGATCTTATTTGTTTGTTTGAAGGTCAGTCCAACCATCTGTCCTTTAATCAAAGTCTTTTTTCTAGTTATATCTTGTATAACTACCGATAGAGCTGGTGTTATGGAGTGAATGCTTCCCTCCCAAAAATCATCTGTTGAAACCCTACCTCTTATGTGACCAGAGGTGGAGCCTTTGGGAAGTAATTAGGATTAGATGAGGTCCTGATAGTGGAGCCCTCAAGGGTGGGATTAGTGCCTTTAGATGGGAAAAGGGGACTTGCTTCTCCTTGCTTCTCTCTGCTGTGTGAGGATACAAGAAATCTTCAGCCTGAAAGAAGGCTTTCACCAGCACTCGACCATGCTAGCTGCCTAATCTTGGACCTCCAGGCTTTAGAACTGTGAAGAATAAGTTTCTGTTGTTTATAAGCCATTCAGCCTATGGCATTTGTGTGTGTGTGTGTGTGTGTGTGCGCACGTATGCTCAGTTGTGTCCAACTCTTTGGGACCCCATGGACTGTAGCCTGCCAGGCTCCTCTGTCCATGGGATTTCCTAGGCAAGAATATTGAAGTGGGTTACTATTTCCTCCTCCAGGGGATCTTCCTGACCCAGAGATTAAAGCTGTATCTCCTGCTTGGCAGGTGGATCCTTTACCACTGTGCCACCTGGGAGCCGATGGTGTTTTCTTAGAGCAGCCCAAACTGACTAAAATAGTTTGATTTATGTCTACTAACCTGTTATTTATTTTGTATCTATCTCATCTGTTCTTTGATCCTTTATTTATCCTTTCTTGAATTACTTTAGACTATTCAGGTATTGTTTGTTAAACTCTATTTTCCCTCTATAGGATTTTTTAAAATTATGTACTATAAAAATTATTGTTTTTGATATTTTCCATGTAACTACAATATGCATCCATATCTTATTGTGATCTACCTTAAATTAGCAACTTTACCAGTTACTGACCAACATGAGAACACGTCAACAGTTTAATTCCATCTACTCACCTGCCGTCGTTTGTGCTAGTATTGCTGGCACTGTGAGTCATTAACATGAGTAGAAGGGAATTTGAATGCAAATTTTTGGATCCTTCTCTCAATTCCTTTCCCATCTGGGGTGCAATGCTCAATTCCAAGACACACTGGCAGTTCTGAACTCAGACCTCTTTCCCCTCAATCCAATAAGACTGTCACTTTGAGTTATATTCCATACGTTACAATTAGAAAAATGCCCTCAGAGAAAAGCCATAACATGAATATAGACCTCACTATATGTGCTTTCCTTCTCTCAGAGACTGAGAGAGTCCTGCCTATTCTGGTTTTGTGCCAGCTCCTTCAAACAGTTGATTTATGTATGTCATCAGCTTTTATAGTTGTTCTTGGCAGAAGGCTTTGTTCAATACCAGCTACTTTATCATGCATGACTGAGACTGGAAGTCCTTTAGAATATTTTTATAAACAGAAATTTCTCCTTGGGTAGTATTTAGTATACCAGTGGACAAATGGCACCCCACTCCAGTACTTTTGCCTGGCAAATCTCATGGACAGAGGAGCCAGTAGGCTGCAGTCCATGGGGTCGCTAGAGTAGGACACGACTGAGCGACTTCACTTTCACTCTTCGCTTTCATGCATTGGAGAAGGAAATGGCAACCCACTCCAGTGTTCTTGCCTGGAGAATCCCTCGGGCAGGGGAGCCTGGTGGGCTGCCATCTATGGGGTCGCACAGAGTCAGATACGACTGAAGCGACTTAGCAGCAGCAACAGCAGGACAGTTCATGTAATGAATGGTTGTCTTTTTTTATAAGTATATAAAATAGATAATTCCTTCGCATCCTCCAATGTTGAGGATTGGAAAATTATCATTTTTAGTGTAATTATGACTTCATGGATGTAGACGTTTTTGTTGTACTTCAGGGCTTCCCAGGTGGCGCTAGTGGTGAAGAACCCACATGACAGTGCAGGAGACAGTGAGAGACTACGGTTCAGTCCCTGGGTTGGGAAGATGCCCCGGAGGACAGCATGGCAGCCCACTCCAGGAGAATCCCAGGGACAGGGAAGCCTGGAAGACTGCAGCCCATACGGTTGCACAGAGTCGTGAATGCTTCCCTCCCAAAAATGGAGAGAAACAGCTTAGCATACATGTATACTTGACTGAGGGAATCTGTTGGCCATGCCTTTGTTTATTTAAAAATTTATCTGGAAAATATCTCTGTACAGAGCTAAGAAAATGCAAATATTTCCTCCCTTTCATTAGCTTAGAAAAGTGATGAGAAGTGGGATCACCGGACACTGTGGAGAAGGAATGAGTAGAAGGACTAGAATTCATTTGTACATTTTACTCAGTAATAACTCTCCTCCATTCACTATTATGTTACTATTATTATAATACACTTAAAGATATTTGTTTCATCTAAATATATTATTTAAAGAGTCTTAGTGCATTAACTATTGGTTGATATTTTCTATTGAGTTGATGGATTTTAAAGGAACAGTATAGTAACTTGCAATGTTATTTTCCTGGGTAAGAGTCTCTTGAAATTGTCTTAATAGTTATGCTAATGAAGACAATTCTATATTAAATTCTGTTAATGTTGACTCTATAGACTGTGTATGTTTGTGTGTGTGTGTATGTGTGTGTGTGGTACATGGTTTTGATTTTTCACTGTGATTAATGAGACTTCTCTGATTTCAAGAATTTCATTGAGACGAGTGATGGGGACAGGTAAGCTAAAGAAAATATTTAGGGCATCAGGGACGTAGATTAATAATAAGTGCTTTATGCTTGGCCATAGGGAGCAGCAAAGTTTTCACCCCAGAGATGATCTTTGAACTTTTTGTTGGAGTTCACCCACAGTGAAAGGAGCCATTCCAAACAGAGGAAACAGCTTGTGCAAGGATGTGTGAGGGAGTAGGATTGGAGATAAGGCTATAATGTAGCTAAATCAATGGGCTTTTATTCCATCATAAAGAGTTTGCACTTTATCCTATACAAGAAGGGGGAAATAGCCATTAGCTGAAATTAAATCAGCAGGAGAAATTTAGTTAGTAAATATACCCAGAACACTTTTAATAATTAGGGAAAAGGAAAGATAAAGTGGACTTCCCACGTCCCTGATTTTATAACTGGATAATAATAGAGAGGGGATGGGTGGGAATAAGCTGTCATTGGGGGAATAGGACTATGATAAATTTTATATTTCTATTATTATATTTATCTATAGTTGTGTGTGAGTATATCTCTCATGGTATATTTTTTAACCTTATATATCTCTTAGGCTAACCTCTCTGCTCCTCACAGATAATGAAATGCACTCTCATGTTTTTTATTAGGAAACATTTATCTTGTCTTGCTGCCCTTTCAGCTGTTTACTTCTTCTGCAAGCTCTCATGTTTTCATGAATAATGTTATGTACTCAGTGGATATTTTTATAATGAAAAGTCACACATAGGGCTCTGTCACACATAGAGATAATATTAGTTACTTCAGGAAAGTGTCATCACACAAAAATGGGCCAGATTGAAAGTTAGCTAGATATGCCTTGCTGGTTGCAGTCATGAAGGGGGTTCAGCACTTGTCAACTCATTTAAACTTTAAGGGAAGAATTAACTGAACATTCTTGAAGAAGACATTGAGGCAGACAGACAGGACAGCGTTGGAATGGAGAAGAATGCATTTTGTAGAGAGGCGGATGGACATAGAGTCTGTCATATAGAGTGAAGTAAGTCAGAAAGAGAAAACAAACGTTGTTTATTAACAGAAATATGTGGAATCTAGAGTAATGGTACAGGCAAATCTATTTTGGGGCTTCTCTGGTGACTCAGATGGTAAAGAATCGCCTGCAGTGTAGGAGACCTGGGTTCAATCCCTGTGCTGGGAAGATCGCCTGGACAAGGAAATGGAAACCCACTCCAGTATTCTTGCCTGGAGAATCCCCATGGACAGAGAGCCTGATGGGCTACGGTCCATGGGATCACAAAGAGTCAGACACAACTGAACAACTAAACACAGCACAAATCTTTTTTCATGGCAGGAATGGAAATGCAGACATAGAGAACAGACACGAAGATCCAGTGAGGGAGAGCAGGATGGAACGAATTGGGAGATAGGACTGACGTATGTACCTACCATGTGTGATATAGATAGCTAGTGGGAACGTGCTGTAAAACAGAAGAAGCTCAGCTCAGTGTTCAGTGGGGTCCTAGAAGAATGAGATGAGGGGTGGGAGTGAGAGGGAGGTCTAAGACAGAGGGCATACATGTGTACACATAGCTGATTGACTGACTTCATTGTACAGCAGAAACTAACATAACATTGTAAAGTGACTATAACACAATTAAAAAAAAAAGAAAAGAAAGCATAGCTTGGGAGGTATCTCTTTGATACATTTTTGGCTTGCATTCGAATCTGCCAGATTAAATGAATTTTCAATCACTTTGTTATTTATTTCATGTATGATTTAAAAATTGAAATGTTTATATATCTGTAAGTGAAAAAATTGAGAGAGAGGCCATTTGATTTTTTAAAATTTGACCAGATTCCCCATCTTGGTAGGAGGTAGGACAGAGTTACAGAGCCATGAAGCACCATCACAATGTCTCCCATTTGTCTTTCTGCCTCAGTTTAGGTGCTCATTACCTCACTCCTGACCTACTGAAAGAGGCTTCTCTCTGCTGTGTTCCTACTTTCAAACTTGCTTGCTTCTAATGCATTTCGGAAACTTCTAGAAAAGAATTTTAGATGCCATTCAACAAGTCTTAACAATGTGCATGTTACTAAATTAATTAAGCAAGGAGGCCATGGCTCAATTGCCCTGGCAGCCTGTAAGGAAACCAGCCTCTAAGCCTGTCAATGCATCAAGGTTAGGAAATCAAAACAGAGGACAACCAGTCACAAACAGCCAACTAGGCATTAAACTTTAACCAATCAATGATTTCTTTTCTTTGCTTCCATGCTTTCTCTATATATCTTTTTCCTGGCTTCTGTTGGTGGGTCACTCCTGACCACTTCCAATTTGGGATTGCATAATGCACAATGATTTTTGCTTAAATAAACTCTTATAATAATTTTCAGTATGTCTGTTTATCTTTTAACAATGTTCTTTCAGTCAGCTTGTACTTTTGACCAGACCTCTAGCTTTTGTTTTTCCAATTAGTCAACTCTTCACATGCTGGGAGGGATTGGGGGCAGGAGGAGAAGGGGACGACAGAGGATGAGATGGCTGGATGGCATCACTGACTTGACGGATGTAAATCTGAGTGAACTCCGGGAGTTAGTAATGGACAGGGAGGCCTGGCATGCTGCGATTCATGGGGTCGCAAAGAGTCGGACACGACTGAGTGATTGAACTGAACTGAACTAGCTTTTGTTTTTAGCTTCAACATGGGGTTAATGTTTTTGAAATTTCTTCTGAAAGGCTTGAATAAAGTTAAAATATTTAACCTCGCATCTGAAACTTCCCAAGGTTTTATTGCAGATTTATTAACAGTCACTCTTCCCTTAGGCCATCCCAGACCTCTACGTGTCTTTCTCATGTCACCTCACTTTCATATGACTTTGCTGGCCATCGCTAGAGTGTAGGCACCACGAAGGCTGATCTCCAGGAATTTGAGCAATGGGAAGATTTTGAAATGAATGACTCATTCATGAATCATCCATTCATTTGTCTTCCTCCTCCTCAATCTCTGTGTATCTAACTTGTATGTTTACTGTAAGGCTTAGATTAAATACTTCCTCCTCCATGATAGTTTCCTAGAATCCTTTATACAGAAGAACTATGTACTTCTGAATTCCACAGTATTTTGTTTATGCCTCATTTATGTTGCTTATTTTCTTTTTGAAATAATTTTTTATATATTCTCTATAATGGAGTCTATATTACATTTATTTTTATATCTTCCCTAGACCCTAGAGTCATGGTACTTGGCACGTGGTAGGCAAGTACTTTGGTTACTGTTCTTTGAATCCATTAATAATTAGAAGAGAACTGAGGTGATTATTGCACGAATGACTAAATCTCTAGAATAAATTCCATATAAACACACATATGGATCTCTCTTAAAAAAAATGCAATTAGTGAAAATAAAATCACAACAGTTTTGGTATCACCATTCCAATAATTCACCACTTTGGTAATTGTAACAGCCATGCTTTATTGAAAACTGACTCTGTGCCAAGCAATCTAATCACTTTATCATCATGAGACTTCAAAACTAACTTGTGAGGGATTATATCCATTTAAGTAATGAACAGTTTGAGGCTGAGCATTATATTTGCCAAGTATGTGAACTAAGATTTAAATATTAACCTGACTGACTCCAAAGCTCTACCCATTTGGTTATACGTCTGCACTTTGCAGGTTAAGAAATACTTTTGGTTAACTAAGTTAAATGTCCTGTGTGATGTCCACAGTGGAGACACAAATGTGACCAGGAGATCTGGCTATTTGGGGAGGATCCTCTGGAGAAGGGCATGGCAACCTACTCCAGTATTCTTGCCGGAAGAATTCTATGGACAGAGGAGCCTGTTTGGCTGCAGTCCGTAGGGTCACAGAGTCAGACATGACTGACACACACACACACACACACACACACACACACACACACACACACACACATATCCTTAGTCTCCTTAATAGAGAACTGATGACTACATTGCTAACAAAGGACGGAGGTACCATTAGTAAGCTAAAGTGAAAGTGAAAGTCGCTCAGCCGTGTCTGATTCTTTGTGACCCCATGAATGGAATTTGTAGCCTTTCCCTTCTCCAGGGGATCTTCTCATCCCAGGTCTCCCACATTGCAGGTGGATTCTTTACCAGCTGAACCACAAGGGAAGTCCAAGAATACTGGAGTGGGAAGCCTATCCCTTCTCCAGCAGATCTTCCTGACCCAGGAATCGAACCAGGATCTCCTCCACTGCAGGCGGATTTTTTACCAACTGAGCTATGAGAGAAGCCCTCATAGTAAACTAAAGTACCAGAATTTAAGTTACCTTGGTCACCATTTTCTTTANCCTTCTCCAGCAGATCTTCCTGACCCAGGAATCGAACCAGGATCTCCTCCACTGCAGGCGGATTTTTTACCAACTGAGCTATGAGAGAAGCCCTCATAGTAAACTAAAGTACCAGAATTTAAGTTACCTTGGTCACCATTTTCTTTAATAACTTAATATTACAACCTGGAATCCAGTAGTGAAAGGAAATTTTGGGAGTGCTCCTAACTGTGGCTACCTGATTACAGTTCAAAGACCTGTATATTCTGAGGACCAGAAGTTCACAGGATTGCCTTCATCTGTGCTGCCTCATTAACCTAATTTCCCCTGCCTCGTCCATCTCCAGTCATCCCTGGGAGATGCTAATTGTAATGCCTCTGGAGTCAATGGAAGGTAGAAACCACACAAGCACAAAATGAATAAACTACAGAAATGCTAGTTTCATTTCACAGCATCAGGCTTTTATCCTATGATTTTCTTTTTTTGGTTGTTAAAAAAAATTATAGTATGGCTAAGTCAATGAACTTTTAATTCTGTAATTTTGTAGTGGATGTTCATTATCTTTTACATGGGAACTAGAGAACATTAACTCTTTTTTTCCCTAACTGATAAGTGTTAGGTAGGTGAAGAATGTTCTAGCTCTTTTTTTATATAAATTTTTTTTTCTGTCAGTTTACAAAGTTAATTCAGTATTATTTAAAATATAGCTCTTTCCCGATTGTCTTCTTCCTGCTCCTTTAGTCTGTTCCTGTGAGTAAGATTTTCTGCCTCTCTACTTCAGCACTTCATTTAGTATCTCCCAGTAGTAATAATTATTGAATGGAAACCATCCATATTTTTGTATGGTGATTTATATTTTGCATATCCATTATCTTATTTCACCCTAAAAGTAACAATCTATAGAAGGTCGATTGATAGTATTTTCATCTCTGTTTTACAGATAAAGGAATAGGTCTTTTTTTATCTTTAATATGAGAAAAAATAACATTTTTAGTTCTGCTGTCATCAGAACAACCAACCTCAAGACTACACTGTTGTAGCAGAGGAGATAAGCAAGCTGAACTAGGGGTCCTCTTCCTTGTTTTCTCTTATACTTATCAGTACATGGAACACTGAGTTAAGAGCACAGCCTTTGGACTAGGACAAAGGAGTACAAGTCTCAGCTCTAACAATTTGAAGCTACATGTTATTGAGCAAGTTATTTGACCTACCTAAACCTCAATTTTGTATTCTAAAAAGATGAAAAATAAAGATTATGATATTTATGCCCAACTCAATAACATTAAGAAACATTTAATTCCAGGTCGTCATCATTGTACTTAACACTCATCTATTCAAACAGTATGTTGTTCCTGTATTCATTTATTCCCTCAAGTATGTGAGTGTTCACTGTGTACTGTAAATCAGACACAGTGCCTGCCCTCATTAAAGCGTACATAACAGAATGTCTGTGTTCATTCAAATGTCAGAATACATGCAGAGAATATCTAAGGCTATTCAGATATCACAAGGTCCGGATTTTCATGAGGATTTTCATGAGGAAAACTGACAATGAATTCAAGCAACAGAGGAGGAAAATCAGGCAGGCGCACTGCTGTTCTAGAAACCAAGCCAAGAAAGTGTTTCAAGATGGTGGTAGTGATCGATTGCATTAAATGCCTCTGGAAGTTAGAATAAGTTTGAGGATGAAATTGATTTTGGCAAGATGGATACCATTGATGTCTTTGATAAGAGCAGCTTTAATGAAAGGTGGGAGATTAGAATGGAGAAGGAAATGGCAATCCACTCCAGTATTCTTGCTTGGAAAATTAGAAGACGACTACTTGGTACATACAAATTTATACAACGTGTTTCTGTCTAGGTCATGATCACTAGAACTCTTCTGTTCTAAAAGAGAATACCATATTTATCTTTTGGTAAGGTGGCTGACATTCAAATTGAGCTTTTGTAGTGCTGCTATTAATATCATCATACCTATTCACCTTTAAGTCTTATTAATATATGGGAGGATCTCCAGGAGAAGGAAATGGCAACCCACCCCAGTATTCTTGCCTGGAGAATCCCATGGACAGAGGAGTCTGGTGGGGGGAAGTCCATGGGGTCGTGAAGAGTCGGACACGACTGAGTACTATTAATATCATCATACCTATTTACCTTAAGTCTTATTTATTAATATATAGAGGTATAGAAATTAGCTTTATGATAACAAATAGCAGATCCTCTAACATCTGAAAAGAAAAAATGGCATTTACCTAACATTTTGATTTGTAAAGACAGAATTTTTAAAACAAATAGTTTCAAGATTTTTTTTTAATGTGTGTGTGTGTAAAATCCTTAGGTGATAACAGTTTTCTAAAGCTAGTGGATTTCTCCACCCCACCCCCAGCTACTGTGCACTTTGGCCTCTAACAGCCCTCAGGCCTGGAGCTGCTTTGACCTTGGTGCAAAGAGAGTGAAGCTAGGGCGACCAAACTAAATAAATAAAATAAAGTCAGTGGCTTTCTTAGCCAGCATTCCTAACCAATTGTGATAATAACAAATTCTTCATCCAGGGATGTGTTATCTGTTGCAGGTAAATGGATCATGAACAAAGGCCATTGCTTCATTATGTGAGACAGAATATGTTGTTATTACATTTGCAGTACCATTTACATGGAAGCTTATTTAGAAAATCTTTAAGTACTCACAAATAATTGAATATTTGCCATTAAGTCCATAGGGTGAATACTATGAGGCTATTTCCTTTGAGTTAAAGTGATTCACTGAAGACAGAAATCATAGCCATCATGTTTAAAGGTACATGAGTATGTAGGAAAGGAATAGGGCCTCCAGTTCACACATCATGCCACTTCTTCTGGAGATTGCCTTGGGGAATAATATTTTTTAAAATATAGGTATCCGTAGAAGATAGGAATAGCAGATCATTTGCTTCTCACTGCTCACATTTTCTGAGAGTCTTATAAAGATTTTCCCTGGGCACATGAATCAGTTTAATAATGACTGCTGCCAGTTGGTTGCTAGACATCAGACTGCCAGCCTACTCAACAGTGTTGCCATCTGCTATTTGGACTCACAGTGTGCTGCTGCTATGCACCACCTCATTAAGAACGGGACCCTTGTGAGCTATAGACAGTAGCTTATTCAAGTGAGCTAAGGCACACTCCTCCCCAAGCCATGTTTGTGGAGGCTGTGTACATCTCATCTTATTGCTCTACGCTGGTTATGCAGTCTGATAGCTCACCATCTCTGATCATTTAAGTGCAAGTCTTTCAAGCCAGCTCCTTGTTTCAGAGCAGTATTAAAATACAAAAATGATTATTTCAAAGATTTGTAACAAATATTTATTTCAGATTTTTTTTTTTTAGTAATACATCTTGAGATAGTCAGTGGCTTGCCAAACACAAATATTTAATTAAGTGTTTTATGATTCACTGGACTCTTTTAGGATAGACTTTCCAGTTCTGAAGATCTACTGCCTAGTTTTCATTTCTTGGAAAATGATTTTCAAAGGCTTTCATTATACTTTTCCTTTTTCTTCTCCCACTGAATATCCCAAGGCAGCAGTGAAGACAAAATATTTGTCAGACAAAAATGACTGCATTTCATCCAACCTCACTGATCACCTTTAGCATTTTTACGGGATAAATGAAAATTTATTTGCATAGGTCATATAATATTTAGATCTTCTCCATCTGCCTCAATAGCTAATGGATTCTGTAGCACTTTCAGAATCAGACAAGGGTCTTCCCTGGTGGCTTGGTGGTAAAGAAACTGCCTGCCTATGCAGGAGACACTAGTTCATTCCTTGGGTCGAGAAGGTCCCCTGGAGGAGAAAATGGCAACACACTCCAGTACTCTTGCCTGAGAAATCCCATGGACAGAGGAGCCTGGCAGGCTGAAGCTAATGCAGTCACAAAGAATCGGACATGAGTTAGTGACTAAACAACATCATCTCAATGTTGACCTGGTTTCAAATTGCAAAGGACTCATGGGCTGGTGTTCAGGCTCAAGCATCCCTCCCTCACGTCCCACACAAGCACTTAGTTCTCACACTCGTACTTACCAGCATCAAAATGTTTCCTATCCCTGTGCTCATTAGATACTCTGTGAAGAAAGGCTTTGTTGGGCAAACAGAACTGGGAAGTGGGGCATCTCAGCCTGGGTTCTCTAAGATGCAGACTCTGAGATGAAGTGTAACCTGCAGAATATTTATTAAGCAGAGTGCTTGTAGAAACCAGTATTTGTAGAAAAGAGGGGAAGCAGCAGGAATGGGTAGAAGGAAAAACTGTGTTGTAATCCAAATCCAACAACAGCCTTGGCCAACAACCTGAGAGCTCTGGGATTGGAATGACCTTCAGAGTTGTCCTGAGATGGGCAAAAGGACAACTTCGTCATCTTGCACTGGTAAGTCATTGGATATGGGCAACACCACCAAGGGGTGAGACCTCAGTTGAGCAGTTCCCTGAAGCTGAGGCAGTTCTGAAAGAGAGCAGACAGCTATCGGCTGCCTGCTGACAGTACTCCCAGAAAATGAGGAGCTAATGCTTCCTTGAAGGGGAATCTGAGTGGTAGATCACGAGCTGCTATGGGAGCCAGATCATCTCCTTTGAAGAGTTGTGCTAAACTTCCACATATCAATGGCTTTGAGAATCTGGCACCGAAGAAACCTTCCAGCTTTGTTTTTCTCCTACCATCAATTCATATCCTACGGAACTAATGTATCACAGAACATATCATAAATTTCTCACTAGTCTTACAGTGCCTTGCAGGCTCTGTTAAAAGAACTAAGTACAGATGGTTTTCACCACCCTCCTCTGCCTATAGGTCCTGCTTGAAAATTTTGGTGTTGTTTAAGTATTAACTTCCCTGGTGGCTCAGACAGTAAAGCGTCTGCCTGCATGGTGGGAGAGCTGAGTTCGATCAGGACCCTGGAGAAGGAATGGCAACTCACTCCAGTATTCTTGCCTGGAAAATTTCATGGATGGAGGAGTCTGGTGGGCTATAGTCCATGGGGCCGCAAAGAGTTGGACACGACTGAGCGACTTCACTTTCTTTCACTTTCTATACTAAGTATGGGCTTGCAAGTCACACAGTCAGGTGTGTGGAAAAAGGGGTTCCCTGTTCTTTACTGTTCTTAACTCATTTTCCAAGCTGTCCTTCTGCTTAGTGGCGCTTCTCCACTGACACTGCCCTCTCTGCTGACATCTGATGGGGAATTGTGCTGCAGTCTGGGACTCTTGCTTCTCAGCCTTCCTTTCTTTCAAAGGGGTAGACATGTTAGGTAGTCTGAAGATTCTGCTCCTCTGGCTTCCTCTCTTTTTAACCCTTACAGGCATTTCCCCAAGTACATCTCTTAAATTGAATCCCATATTTGCATGTGCTTCTTGGAGGTTCTCGCAGGTAGTTACCTGAGGATCAGCTTCATGTTACTGAGGCTTGTTTTTTGAGCAAGTAAAGTAATGCTCAAAATTCTCCAAGCCAGGCTTCAGCAATACGTGAACCGTGAACTTCCAGATGNCATGCTGCGATTCATGGGGTCGCAAAGAGTCGGACATGACTGAGTGACTGAACTGAACTGAACTGAACCATTTTTTTAGATTCCATATATATGCGTTAGAATATGATATTTCTCTTTCTCTTTCTGGCTCACTTCACTCTGTATAATAGGTTCTAGGTTCATTCACCTTTTAAAAATAGCTTTTTTGATGTTCATATTGACATATAATAAAGTACACATATTTAAAGTCTATGGGTTTGTAGGTTTTGGCATATGCAGTCTGTCATGAGATCCATCCCCATAGTCAGAGTAGTGAACATACTCACCTCTTACAACCATTTCTTCATGTCTCTTTATCTCCTTTCTCCCCCCAAACCAGGTGATCACTGATCTATTCTGTGTCACTGTAGATTAGACTGCATTTTCTAGAGTTTCATATAAATAGAATCATACAGCATATACTCTTTTTGTCTTACTTCATTCAAAAAGCATTCTTATTTTGGGATTCATCCATGATATTGCTTATATAAATCCTTTTTGTTGCTAAATAGTATTTCATCAGATGAATATACCATGAGTTGTTTATCCATTTCCTGTAGATGGCCATTTGCATCATTTCCAGTTTTTGGCTGTTAGAAGCAAAGTTGCTAGGAACATTTGTATATAAGTCTTTGTATGGATATATATTTCTTTTTCTCTTGGAAAAAACACCTAGAGGCAGAATGACTGAATCGTATGTAAATGTATGTTTAAGTATATGTTTAACTTCATCAGCTTTAGAGTTCTGGTTCCTCCATATTTCCACCGACAGTTGCTATGGTCAGCCTTTAATTTCAGCCCCTCTAAAGGGTGTGTAGTGGTACCTCGTGGTTTTAATGAGCATTCCTTTAATGACTAATGATGTAGAGCATCTTGGCCTGGCGTGTGCAGTTCATGGAGTCGCAAAGCATTGTATACGACTTAGCAACTGAAAAACATCTTTGCAAGTGCTTTTTTGCCATCTTGATATCGTCTTTGGTTAAAAGTCTGTTCAGATGTTCTCCCTATGTTTTAAAATATTGGATTGTTTGTTTTCTTGATGTTGAGAGTTCTTTATTCTGGATGTGTCCTTTATCAGAAATATGTTTCACAAATGTTTTTTACTTGTTGTTTGTTAGTTTTATTTTCTTAAAAGTGTCTTTCAAAGAGCAGGAGTGTTTACTTATGTTGAAGTCCAACTTGTCAATTTGTTCTTTTACAAGTCATGCTTTTGATGTCAGCTCTGAGAAGTCTTTGATATGCTATCAACCCAGGGCCATAAAGTTTCTTTTCCTAAGTTTTCTTCCAGTAGTTTTGTAGTTTCAGCCTTTACATTTCAATTTTTAATACATTTTTGAGTTAAGTTTTATAGATGTGACAAGTATGGATCCAAAGGGTTTTTTTTTTTGTCGTTGTTTCTTTTTGCATATGACTTTCCCGTTGTCCCAGAACCACTTGTCCAGAAGGCTATCTTTTTGTCCTCTGCATTTCCTTTACACTTTTGTCAAAACCTGTATATGTGTGGGCCAATTTCTCAGCCCTCTCTTCTGTTGCTCTGATCTGTATGGTTACTCTGATGCTGATACTACACTGTCCTGATTAATATGCACGCATGCTAAGTTGCTTCAGTCACGTCTGACTCTTTGTGACCCCATGGACTGTACCCCATCAGGCTCCTCTGTCCATGGGATTTCCCAGGCAGGAATACTGGAGTGAGTTGCCACTCCATTCTCCAGGGGGTCTTCCTGACCCAGGGATTGAGCTTGTGTCTCTTAGGTCTCCTGTGTTGGCAGACAGGTTCTTTACCGTTAGCGCCACCTGGGAAGCCTCCTGATTAACACAGCTTTATGATAATTCTTGAAATCAGGTGGTCTTAGCCCTTCACCTTTGTTCTTCTTTCTTCAGAGTTGTGTATGTGGATTTCCTTTGCATATGGATTTCCATATGAAGTTTAGAATCAGGTAGCCTGTTTATACAAAAAGCTTTCTGACATTTTGATTTAGCTTGTGTAGAATAAATGGATCAACTTGGGGAGTACTGACATGTTAATAATATTAAGTATTCTGACCTAACAACAAAGTGAATTTTAAGGTCAGTTTTGTCTGATTGTTTGCAACCCCTGGGAAATCCCGTGTACTGTAGCCCATCGGTTTCCTCTCTACATGCGATTCTCCAGGCAAGAGTACTGGCGTGGGTTGCCAGTTCCTTTTCCAGGGGATCATCCTGACTCTGGGATGGAATCAGGGTCTCCTGCATTACGGGAGGATTCTTTACCAACTGAGACACCAGGGAAGCCCACTTTTAGGTTTACTGTTTTACTTTAAAACAGATTGCCCCACAATCTTTCTCCTTGCCTGCATTATTCCTGATGAGAAGGCTGTGTTATTCTTATCTTTGTTCTTCCATATGCTACATGCTTTCCCCCTCCTCTGTTAGATTTTGTCTTGTTTACTGGTTTTGAGCAATTTTATTATGTATCTTGATGTAGTTTTCTTGCTGTTTCTTATTCTTGGCATTTGTTGAGCTTCTTGAATCTGTGAGTGTATCTTCTCATCAAATTTAGAACATTTTGGTTGTCATTAACTATTTTTCTGTCTACGTCCTTCAGAAACTCCAACTGCATATACATTAGGGCCTTTTCAGTTGTTCTGTAGTTTACTGGTACTCTTTTAATTCTTAAAATTTATTTCTTTTCCTGTGTGTTTAATTTTAGGCAGTTGTTATTTCAAGTTCACTAATATTTGCTTCTGCAATAACTGATTTGCTGTTAATTCCACCAGTATATTTTTAATCTTAGACATTGTAGTTTTTATCTCTAAAAATTGGGGTCTCTTTAAAAAATATATCTTACATGGCTCCAGTTAACTTTTTAAAATATGGAATAGTTTAAATATATAGTATATTATAATGTGGTATTATATTAAAATATATTCTAATGTGATATATTAGTTGTTTAAACATCCTTCTCTGCTAAATTTAAACAGCTATGTCAATTCTAGATTGGTTTTAATTGATTTTTCTTCTTTTTATGGGTCTTATTTCCCCACCTCTTTTCATGCCTATTAACCCTCTTGCTGGATGCCAAACACTGTGAATTTTACCCTGTTGGTTTCTGGCTATTTTAATCTATTTTAATAATAAAAAAATATTCTTCAACTTTACTTTGGAAAGCAGCTAAATTATTAGTTTCTTTTGTGTGTCTTGCTTTCCAGATTTGCTTCATGGGACTAGAGCATGGAGAGTGAAGGGTTAACCATTCCTCATTGTTAAGGCAAGCTCTACAGTCTGGCTGGTAGGAACAGCCCTATTTCCAGTCCCATGACCCGTGTGTGGCCGGGGCTGTGCCTCTCATCCCCTGGACGTTCTTTCTCTGGCCTCACGTAGTTTCCTCACGTGCTTGCAGGCACCGCTCTGCGCTCTGCTAAATGCTGCAGAGGCCTTGAGCGTTCTCTTTCTGGTGCTCTCTCTCCTCGCGGGCACTCTGCGTGGGTACTGAAGACACCCCAGTCTCTGTCAACTCTCAGCTTGGTCTTTCAGCTCAAGCTGTTTGCCAGCCTCTGCCTCCTTCCCATTCCTCACACCGCAGCCTGGACTCTCCAGGCCGTGAGGTAGGGCTCACTCCGTTTTGTTTTCTGTCTCTCGTGGGGGTCATTATCCTCTGTTGCCTTACGCCCTTACTGTCTTGAAAACTGTTGTTCCATGTTTTGGGAGTTTTATTTTTCAGTTGTGTCAGATGAGAGAGTAATCTGCTCCATTACCTCATCTGGCTGGAAGCAGAAGTGTCCATTACGTTTTTATTCTATTATGTTCCTTTCAAAACCCTCCTTTGAAGCAATCTTCCTTTGTCACAGCAAACAGCGTGACCAGGCTGTGCGCTCCTCATCCTGCGATTGCTTTGACCCTCAAAGTGAGCCCGTGAGATGGGTGTCAGATCATCCCCATTTCATGGATAAGGGAGCCGAGCCTCAGAGAGGTGGAGAGGCTTGTCCGAAGTCACCCAGTCTACAAAAGGTGAAGTCACAGTCCTCCACACTGCTGCCCTTGTAGCTCCCAGGAGGTATTGGTATATTTTTAAAAGTATTTTGGGGAAAGAGGAGAAAAAATAAAGGTGGTGTCCAGTTCACAGGACTAATGAGCCAGGAGCAGGAGAGGGTCAGGGATTCTGAGTGTTGTCCTACTGCCCCTCTCCTTGGCCCACCTCAGAGAAGGGGACTGTGTCTCCCAGCTAACGCCAGACAGGGTGACTGAGAGGGATGGGGGAAGAAGGGAGCGTCAGAGGGCCAGAGGGTGCGTGTGGAGGCTGTGGCACCAGAGGGCAGGGGTACGTTCCAGCCAGTGCCCAGGGCCTCCTGCCTTGTGTGATCATCCCTGCTCCCACCTTTCTCTGCGTGAGAAGTAAAGGTAGAAGAATAAAATAATGAAGACGTGAGTAGGTGAGGTGTTAGGGAGACAGCTTGTCAGGGTGGGCAGCACAGATGACTGGAGGGTGGGGATGGAGGTGGTGGGAGGCAAACGTGGAGATCGGAGCTCTGAGAAGCTGGGGGGCGGTCAGCGTGGGTGTGCAGAGGGGCAGGTGGGGACAGCAGAGGGTAACATCCCGGGGGCAGGTGCTTCTTGGGGAAAAAAGTGAAGTGGTCTTTTCCTGGCCCTGGGGAAGACTTTGGAATGTTCTCGGGCAATTTATTTTTAGTGAGAGTTCCTTTTGACAATTTTTAAAAAGTGTGGAATGGAGCATAATAGTTACCATTTGTTAAGTGTCTGTTGTATGCTGAGAATCTGTTTCACATGCATTGACTCAGTTCACGTCATGCACAATTACTTTCCGAGGTGAGCACTGTCACTAACCCCATCTGACAGGTGAGGAATCTGAGTCTCAGGGATGTGGTGGCTCACCTGGGCCCTTTCTGATTCCATTTCTTTATTTTAAATGAGAGAGATGAGTGACATAAAGAGGGAATCAGAACCCGCTTACGCAGAAGTCACCCAAGGGTTTTTGTTTTATTTTTTTTTCAAGGTCTGCCCTTCAGTTTGGCAAACTTGGAGTAAGGTAGGGATGGGAGGCTGGGAAAGAAATTAGGTATTACAGACACACTGCCAAAGAAGAAACTTCGTGTACATTGTCTCAACAAATGGACTCCTATTATCTTGTCTACCCAAGCAGGTGCTGTAAATCTAGCACCTTTCCTGGCTTAGGGTAGGTATTTGGTACTAGCTGTGCCAGGCACGTATCCCATCTCCCTGGCAATACTGCTTGTGCCGGGCATGAGCATGTGACCCAAACCAGGGCAATCACCCCTTTTCTTGGGATTAAAAAAAACTGGAGCTGACAACTCTGTTTATCTTCTTAGCATAATATCTGACTATAATCTGAAAGACATANGGAAGAAATGATGCTGAAGCTGAAACTCCAGAACTTTGGCCAACTCATGAGAAAAGTTGACTCACTGGAAAAGACTCTGATGCTGGGAGGGATTGGGGGCAGGAGGAGAAGGGGACGACAGAGGATGAGATGGCTGGATGGCATCACTGACTCGATGGACGTGAATCTGAGTGAACTCCGGGAGTTGGTGATGGACAGGGAGGCCTGGCGTGCTGCGATTCATGAGGTCGCAAAGTGTTGGACAAGACTGAGCGACTGAACTGAACTGAACCCCACCCCCCATGACCACCACTCTGCTCACATGAGTTTGATCATTTTAAATTGACTGTGGTGATTACTTCATAATGTATTCATATATCAAAGCATAAAATTGCATACTTTCAACATATCCAAGTTTTATTTGTCGATTTTACCTCAACTAAGCGGGAAAACAGCCAACCATTTGTTCAGATTTCCTGTCCCTGCTTCCCTAGCTCCCCTGCCCCTTTGTCCCCTAAACACTGTTTGCTTGCTTTCCCCCCATGTGCTCAGGACAGGAGCCCCAGGGCCCTGGCAAAGGGACAGGACATAGCTTCTGGCCCTGACTGACTGATGACCTGACCCACACTGACTGTGGCCATGTGAAGTTCCAGTCACATCAGATGCTCCGCATTTCAGTGCAGAGACAGCTTGGAAGCCGTTTTCTACATTTAGAGCCCTGTGAAAAGTGATTCTGAATTCTAGATTCTAGATACTGTCAGTTGCAATTTGGCTACATAAACACTGAACAATATAAAGTGAAGTCGCTCAGTCGTGTCCTACTGTTTGCAACCCCATGGACTGTAGCCTACCAGGCTCCTCAGTCCATGGGATTTTCCAGGCAAGAGTACTGGAGTGGGTTGCCATATCCTCCTCCAGAATAGGCACCGAGACATAACAAGGAACCTGGGACAAGGGAATGTATGTCTGAGAATCTTGGATTTTCACGTTTCTCTATTTTCCACAGACTGTACTAATCTCAGCTGGTTTCCAGCTGTTCTGAGAGATTTAGAATCTCCCGCTGAAGGGCACTTGATCTGAGGTCCAGCAGGCATACCAGACCCTTCGCTTATTTCTCATGGAGCTTCTGGGGGGACCAACTCCCAATTCTGGCACCCTTCCCTCCCTGCTGTCACTGCTTTGGTTACTCAGCTACTCAAGACCAACCCCCAACCACAGAGAGTGAAGTGGATCTTTAAAAATATTTGAGTAGCTGGCTGATCTACTTACAGCCTGATTTGAATAAATTGGGTTTATTTTCTAGAGAACCTGTTTCATGTGATTCTTCCTAAACTAGAGTAGAGGACTAAGCAAAATGACTCATGGTCTTTTCCTATTTTCTTCTCTCTTTATGAAGTAAAATTTAATATTTTAAGAAGGCTGCCTTGAAATATTCATATAAAGTAATGCAAATTTCCATATAAAGCAGAAAAATCAAATTCAATGCAAGGGGCTTTTTGTAATACTGCACTTTCTAAGCCAACGTTTGCCAAGAAACCTATTCAATTTTTTTTTTTTTAACTAAACCTCATTTATTTCAGGAGCAGATTCTATTTGAATCAGCCATCATTCTTATTTCACAATAAGCAATGGAATTTGTTAGGTATTGGGGCGGGTGACCTGGTTTACCAATATTGCATTTATTGTCAGCTTTAGCTCTGGCTTTGACACTTAATAAACAACAAAGTGGTGCTGTGAAAGAAGTCCTGGTTGCAGATGTTACTTATGGGCCATCCGAGTCAAGGTATGGTGCCAATTTCCTGCGTACACCTTGGGCAGCACAGGGCCTGGATGCCCCGGCAGAATTAAGGTGCTAGTGACAGTGGCTGGCAGAGCCTGAACGAGCCCTCATCAGCCTCCCCACCTGCTCCTCCCCGGGACCCTGTTGCTGAACATCACACGTGAGGTGCTGGGACACGCACCCTGTTACAGCCCGCGCATCAGACACACTGACCTTCACTGTCGAGGAAGTCGATGGCATCAGCCTTCTGAGGAAGACGTAACAATCGTTCACTGTTACTTACTTAGAGGAGGACACGGAAGTGCCATCTCACTCAGTGTATTATAGCAAAGGTTTCTTTGGGATTCTACATTCAAAACATTTTAAAGCAAATTGTAGTCTGAATGCAAGTGAAATGGAGTCTCTGTGCTTTGTTCAGGGCGTTGTGACCGCCCACAGGTCTGAAACCCACCGAGACTTCATCCTGTGAACAGCACCAGGGTCTCAGGGCACGGGCCCCAGCGACCAGCACTCTTCTCACCAAGAGAATATGAGGTTTGTTAATCAGACTTATTGCTCAATTCCCCCTTAAATAAGTGGATTCTCAAAAGTCAAGGATGATTCTTCTTTGTCCCTTCAGTCAGTATTATTTTGCTCCTTCCTCTCCTAAGCTCTCAGTTTATTATTAAATCTTTCAAACTGACACTTGGAACATGACGTCTGTCCTCCAATAACTCATGCTGACCCCGCAGACGCTGCCGCTAAGCCTCTGGCTGCCGTGGTGAAGGCGCACTGCTCTCACATTATGTGGTATTTAATCTTGATAGTAACATGATGGGTCCTGGTAAATAAATCACTTAATACTCGTATTTAATTCCAAATTCTCTTCTGGTTGGAGTGACAAGAACTTCACTTCTGATATATAGGTCTATTTCTGCCTCAAGAATAGCTCTGTTTATTGACTATCAGCGACTAATGACCCAAACTCAGTCTTAGAACAGATACGGTAGGGCAGCACAATTAGACCATCCTTCAAAAATTTAGCCCAGATATTATATCACATATGAAATCAGATAGGCTTCCTAAGTACTTACAACACGCAGTGCCATTTATAGAAAGAAACAGGAGAACACAATTTTCTGAAACACTACTCCATTGTCAGTTGTTTCTCCCAAGCTCCTGTATTTAAAAGACCTCATTTAACATGTAATTACTGTGCTTTTCTCACATGAGAGAAAACACATTTTTATGCAGACAACTTCCATCAAGTAGCAACTAGAACAAAAGCAGAGAGTATGCGACCAAGGCTATAGCTCAAGTTGTCCCAGACATCTAGTTTCAGAAAAGACAGCCACGGTGAGCAAGGGCTCAAACAGCCGGAGAACATCAGAACACTCGTAACCTGCCAGCACCGCCCCGCACCGGCCACTGGTGGGAAGGCGGGGTCTCGCGCCTGAACGTGCACGCAGCCTGTGAACTGAGATCCGGTATCCCGCGGCCAAGGGCCAAGGCTCCCTGCCTCCAGCCAGCATCCAGCTTGTCTGCCCAAGCTGGCACCACCTCGCTAGGCACCTTTGCAACGCGCCGCTGACACAAACTCTTTCTGGGGACAGTCGGGACTTGCTCTGGCACCTTCTGTCTTAAACATGACGCATCACTCTGCTCGGCAGCCGAAATAAAATGCCCAGACAGAGACTTAAGCAACAGAAGCTCACTTCTCAGGGCTCTGGAGTCTGGAAGTCCAGGACGAGAGTGCCAGTGTGGTCGCTGCCCGGCGAGGCTCAGGGAGGGCCCCGGTCTCTACCTCTTCTCATTAGGGCACCAACCCCGTCCCGGGGCTCCACCCTCATGACCTCGTGCCCCTAAACCGTCACCTCCCAGAGGCCCCTCCCCCTGGTGCATCACCTGGGGCTTGAGGGACAGGCACTGAGAGCGCGTGGCGCTCCTCTCCGTGTGTCAAGGTCCCTGCGCCTCCCTGGGTAGCACAGTCTCCCTACTCGCCATGCGTTACCCAACTGCTGCGTCCAGAGCTTCTGGTTCTTGTCATTGCTGTAGCGGTACGACACTTCAACAGAGCACATTTCTTTCTGAAACATAAAATACATACAGTTTTCGCTAAAAGAAATATTAACTCATATTTGCACTAAAAGTAATTTTGAGTGAATCATTAAATAAAATTTCTGAGTAGATGATGTTCTTGGCTATAATTTTCCCAGATAGCTTGACTTTCCAAGGATACTACATAACATTCCTTCAGTCAGAATTAAGTATCCTATCCACATATATAACTCAGACACAGAAGGGTAAAAAACATGTCCCTAACGGATGATGATTTAGAAATTAGTATTAAATAGTTTAGCAGAGCAGAATGTTTTTTCTTTGTTGCAATTAACCATAAAATTAGCAAAGTTATTCTTACAGATGTCTCTTTGTAGACAACTTTTTCCCAACCTTATTGAGATATAATTGACCAGTAAAATTGCACATATTTAAGGTGTATAGCATGACAATTTGATATACATAGATAATGTGAGATTATTGCCACAGTCAAGCCAATAAACAGTCTTACTTCACCAATGTTATGTTTTTTTTTTANAAATGGAGGAGCCTGGTAGGCTACAGTCCTTGGAGTCACAAAGAGTTGGACACGACTGAGTGACTTCACTTTAACTGAATGTTGAGGCACAGTTTTTCTGTTTGTTAATATTGTGAGTTACTAATTGGCTTTTTAAACATTAAACTCACCCTGAATTCCTGGCATAAAATCCACTTGGTCATAATGTATTATCCATTTTGTATATTCTTAGATTCAAATTGCTAAAGTTTATTTAGGCTTTAAAAACAAATTGTGCTTATTGAGAGTTATCAGTCTGTAGTTTCCTCACAATGTCTTTTTTTGGTTTTGGTGTCTGGTATCCCTGGTGGCTCAGAGGTTAAAGTGTCTGCCTCCACTGCGGGAGACTCTGGGTTGGGAAGATCCCCTGGAGAAGGAAATGGTAACCCACTCCAGTACTCTTGCCTGGAGAATCCCATGGACTGTAGCCTACCAGGCTTCGTAGCAAAGAGTCGGACACAACTGAGCGACTTCACTTTCACTTTCNTTGGGAAGATCCCCTGGAGAAGGAAATGGTAACCCACTCCAGTACTCTTGCCTGGAGAATCCCATGGACTGTAGCCTACCAGGCTTCGTAGCAAAGAGTCGGACACAACTGAGCGACTTCACTTTCACTTTCAATGCTTGCTTCATGGAATGAATTGGAAAACATTGCTCTTCTTCAATTTTTTGGAAAAGTTCATATAGAACTGGCATTTTTTACCCTGTAAATGTCTGATAACATTCACAAATGAATCTCTGTGGACCTAGAGTAGTGGGAAGGTTTTAACTACAATTTCAATTTCTAAAATATATGGGAAGCTATCCTCTTAACTGTTTCTTGAGCTTTTGTGTTTGTGTCCTTCAATTAATTTGTTTGCTTCACCTATGTTTTCAGGTTTATTGTTATACAATTACTCTCCTATCCTTTATATACCTGTAGAATCTATAATAATCTCACCTCTCTCTTTTGTAAATTTAGTAATTTTGTTTTATTTATTTTCCCCCCGATTTATCTGGCTAGAAGTTATCAATTTTATTAATCTCAAACAACTAGTGTTTTATTTTTTCTGTTCTTTTTCCATTTTGTAGTTAATCAATTTCCACTCTTTGTTGTTTCACTTCTTTGGCTTATTTTTGGGTTTAATTTCTCTTCTTATTCTAGTTTTAAACTAGGGGAAGTAGAACTCACTAATTTAAAATCTCTATTATTTCCTAACAAAAGCATTTAGTGGTTTAGCAAAATAATGGTTTAGCAGCCTTGCACAGATTTTGATATGTTGTATTTTCATTTTCATTCATTTCAAAATACTTTCTAATGTCTTTCTGATTTCTTCTTTGATCCATGGGTTACCTAGAAATGGAATATTTAGTTTCCAAATATTTGGGGTCTTTTTTCCCAGAGATCTTTTTACAACTGATTTTTAATTTAATTCTATTTTGGTGAGAAAAGACCCTTTTTATAGCTTGATTCCTTTTAAATTCTTTAAGACTTGCATTATGGCCCAGCGTGTGGCCTGTCTTGGTAAACGTTCCGTTCCATGTGCACTTAAGATGTGTATTCTGTGGCTTTTGGATGGCCTCTTCTGTAAATGTTTAATCAGATCAAGTTAAGTGTTGCTCAAGTCCTCTATATTCTTGCTGATTTTTAGTCTCACTGTTCCATTAATTATTGATGGACATAGTTTCTGACTAAGTTTGTACATTTGTTTATTTCTCCTTGCAATGCTATCAGTTTTCATTTTATGTATTTTAAAACTCTGGTATTAGGTGCATAACTGTACGAGGTGGTTATGTTCTTTTGATTAATTGGCCCCTTTACTTTAAATGGTCTTTTTCTCTTGTAATATCCTTTGCTATGAAATCTACTTTGCCTAATATTAATATAGCCACTTCAGGTATCTTTTGACCTGTGTTAGCATACTGTATCTTTTCTATCTTTTTACTCTTAACCTATTGGTGTCTTCATATTTAAAGTGTGTTAACATGTAGTCTAGACTACCTTTTTATAATCTGATAATCCCTGCATTTTAATTTTAGACCACTTACACTTTAGTGTGGTTATTAATATGGTTACATGTGAGTTCATCATCTTGCTATTTGCTTTCTGTTTTTTATCTGTTCTTTTATCATTTTTTGCCCCTGACTTCTTTTGGATAAATTTAAAAATAATTCACAAATGTGAATGAATGAATTATATAATTCACATTACTGGGCTATTAGCTATACTTTTTGTTTTATTACTTTAGTGATTATTTCAGTGTGTATAATACACATCTTTAACTTATCATGGTCTGTCTTCAGGCACTGTTACACCACTTCATGTATAGTATAAAAAGTTTACATTAGTGTTCTTCCACTTTTCCTTTCATATTCTTTATGCTATTAATGTCATGTATCTTACTTTTGCTTATGTTTAAACTCCAGAATATATTATTATTACTGTTTAGATAGTAAAATATCTATTAAGGATATTTAAAAAAATAAGAAAAAATATTTTGTACTTACCCATATAGTTATCATTTCTGTTGTTCTTCATTCCTTTGTGTAGATTCAGATTTCCATCTGGTATTATTTCTCTCTGCCTAAAAGTCTTCCTTTAACTTTTCCTATAGTGTGGGTCTCCCAGGATGAATTCTTTCAGCTTTTCTCTTTAATGCATCTTCATTTTTGCAAAATACTTTCACTGGGTATAGACTTTGTTGACAAGATCCCTGCGTGCTTTAATGATGTTGCTCTGCTGTCTTCTTAGTTGCCATAATTTTGATTAGAAATCTGTGTCATCTTATCTTTGTTCCTCGCAATAGGGTGTGCCTTTTATCTCTAGTTGCCTTTAATAGTTCTCTTATTTACTGGTTTTTATCAATTTTATTATAATGTACATTGGTGCACTTTTCTTCAGAAGTAGGGTGTGTGTGTGTGTGTGTGTGTGTGTGTGTGTGTGTGTGTGTGTGTATGAGCTCTTTGAACTTCTTGAATCTGTGGCTTTATAGGTTTTACCAAATTTGGAAAAAATTGGTTGTTGTTTCTTCAAAATTATTTTTGTTTCCTCACATCCTCCAGTCCTTTGGTGACTTAAATTATATATGTGTTAGTCTTCTGGACTTATTCAGATTATCTATTTCTGTTTGAGTGAGTTAATATAGATTGTGTCTTTTAAGAAATTGCTGCATTGCATATGAGTTATCAATTTTGTTGGCACAGATTTGTTGATACTCTTAATGTTTTCCCCCTTTTCTTTCTGTGTTTTATTTTGAAGAGTTCCTATTGCAATATCTTCAAGTTTACTAATCTTTATTTCTGCAATTTTTTATTTGCTCTTAATCCTATCCTGTGTGTTTTAAAATAGCTTTTAATGTATTTTTTTGAATTAGTGTCCATTAATGGTCAGATTTGATTTATTAATTATTCTCCTCTGTATGGTTTGTGTTTTCCTACCTCTTTGCATTTCTAGTAATCTTTCATTAGATCCTAGATGTTTTGAATTTTACCTGGTGGGTGCTGGATATTTTCGTATACCTATACATCTTTTTTTTTTTTTGAATAACAAAATTAAAAAGATTTTATTGAGAAATACAAAGTATCTGAATACATTTAATGTGTGTGGAGACTCATGACAATACATTGCAAGTAAGCAGCTTTATTCTGTGGGTTGAACCTAAGCACTTGCCTTCCAAGTCTTTTGTTCATAGTATTACACATTTTTTTGGCTACTAATTTGTCTGCTTGTTCAACATCCCGATGTTATTTTCAGCAAAATCTCTTCCTTCTTGAAGAGAGGCATCAGTTCCAGGTGCTAGGATGCATGCCTGTAACTGGGCTTTCTACTGTGTCAGAAAAGCCTCCGCACTGCCGTTTGCTCTTGGCATTTTGCCACATGCCTTCGATAGACATTACAAAGTTTTATGGGAAATGCAGATTCACCTCTGTGCCTTCAAGGTCCTTGGCCTCTTTCCTGCCATGTCTTGTGTTTCAGAAGAAGAAACCAACTGGGGCAAATCATCATCATCTGTCATGATTTCTGTACTGTGTGTATCCAGCCAAACAACCAGCCAGATATTTTATCTTTTACAGCAAAATTGCCTTACAGCCAATTAGTTGTGTGGCAAGAGTATTTTCAGCAAAAATGCATGTGACAAAGATATTTACAGCAGAGAAGATTGTGATAAAAATTCTGGGCACGTGATAAATTCAGTCAGACTCTCTCCATTCTCTTCATCTTTACCTTCTGGGCTCTCTGGACCTGCTCATCACTCCCTTGCATAACCTCTCTTTTATATCATCTATTTTCTTATTTCTCTGTGCTGAATCCCAGGGGATTTTTTCAGATCTGTTTGCCAGTTTATTAATTCTCTCTTCCTCTTGTTCAATCTGCTCTTTAACCTATCCATTGAGGTAGTAATTTCAACAATGATATTTTTCATTTTTTAGTGTCAATCTTTATTCAATCTGCCATGCCATTTTTATAGCCTGTTTACTAGTTTATTTTTAAAATTTCCTATTTATTTATTTAAATATTTCATGTATAATCTTCTTAATCTTTGATCTGGAACAGAAACAGTTTGATCTTTTTGGTTCTTGCTTTTGTGATTTGTTAGGAAGGTCTAACAAGTTCTAACAATGCCCTAAGCATTGTTAGGGCAGTGCTTAATCTAGGATGAGTTACTCTCCATAAGTAAAGGAAGACCCTTAGGATTGCTCTACCTAATGCTCTATGAAATTTTAGGCAAGAGGCATTGTTTTCAGCCTTATATGAGTGCCAGGTTCTATTTGTTCCCACACTTTTAGATAGTTCTTTCCATAGCCTCAGATATTTTTCTTGTGGGTATGAGTTGATTATTACTCTGAAGCAGGGAAAAGTCTAACAGAAGTTTGACAAGAGAACATGCTGGTTACAGCAAACACCATTTTCCAGCAACCCAAGAGATGATTCTATACATGGGCATCACCAGATAGTCAATAATGAAATCAGATAATGTTCTTTGCAGCCAAAGAAAGAGAAGCTCTGTATAGTCAGTAAAAACAAGACCGGGAGCTGACCGTGGCGCAGATCATGAGCTCCTTATTGCCAAATTCAGACTTAAATTGAAGAAAGTAGGGAAAACCTCTAGGCCATTCAAGTATGACCTAAATCTAATCCTCATAATTTTATAGTGGAAGTGATGCATAGATTCAAGAGATTAGATCTGATGGAGTACCTGTGGATGGAGGTTTGGACAATTGTATAGGAGGCAGTGACCAAAACCATCCCAAAGAAAAAGAAATGCAGAAAGGCAAAGTGGTTGTCTGAGGGGGCTTTACAAATAGCTGGGAAAAGAAGAGAAGCAAAATGCAAGGGAGAGAGGGAAAGATATACCCAACTGAACGCAGAATTGCAGAGAATAGCAAGGAGAGATAAGAAGGCCTTCTTCAAAGAACAGTGCAAAGAAAAACAGGAAAACCATCGAATGGGAAAGACTAGAGATCTCTTCAAGAAAATTAGAGCTCTCAAGGGAACGTTTCATGCAAGGATGAGCATGATAAAGGACAGACATGTTAAGGCCCTAACAGAGGCAGAAGAGATTAAGAAGACTTGGCAAGAATACACAGAACTAGAAAAGCCTTAATGACCTGGATAACCGTGATGGTGTGGTCACTCACCTAGAACCGGTGGGCCTCAGGAAGCATTAGTATGAACAAAGCTAGTGGAAGTGACAGAATTCCAGCGGAGCTATTTAAAATCATAAAAGGTGATGCTGTTAAAGTGGACCTATGCACTTCAAGCCTGTGTTGTTCAAAGGTCAATTGTTTTAATATGCTCAGACTGCCATAACAGATGGGGTGGTTTAAACAATAGAAATTTATTTTCTCATGGCTCTGGAAGCTGAAAGTCTTAAGATTAAGGTGCTAGAAATTTTAGTTTTTGATAAAGACTCTATTCTTGACTTGTATATAGTCACCTTCTCACTATGTCCTCACATACCTTCTCCTCTGCATGTGATACCAGTTGCATTGTATCAAGGCTCCACTTTATGATCTCATTTAAGCCTTAATTATTTTCTTTAAAAGCCCATTTCCATATACAATCACATTGGAAGTTAGGACTTCACATACAAATTTTGGGTGGAACACAATTCAGTCCATAACAAAGTTTTTTGTTCATCTTTAAAGTGGGTTGTTGTATTTGTTGTTGTTGACATATTTTCTTTATATATTGACATATGTTCTTTATATATTCTGGATATTAATGTATTATAATGTACACAATTTACAAACATTTCCTCTTGATCCATAGGTTGCTTTTCAGTCTGCTGATTGTCTTTTGATACATGGAAGTTTTAACTTTTGGTGTCATTCATTTTACCTATTTTTATTTTTGTTGCTTGTGCTTTAGGTAATGTAGCCAAGAAATCAGAAAAATCCAGTGTCATTAAGATTTCCCTCTATGTTTTCTTCTACGAGTTTCTTCATTTTTCTTTTTTTTGCATGTAGCTATCCAATTTTACCAACATTAAAAAACAAAGAAGACTTTTCCCATTGAATGATATTGGCTCCCTTGTCAAAAATTATTTGACCATGTATATGAGGATTTATTCTGTGTACTCTATTCTATTCCATTAGTCTATATGTCTGTATTTATGCTAATACCACAGTGACTTCCCTGGTGGCTCACATGGTAAAGCGTCTGCCTACAGACCTACACCCGGGTTTGATCCCTGGGTAGGGAAGATCCCCTGGAGAAGGAAATGGCAACCCACTCCAGTACTCTTGCCTGGAAAATCCCATGGACAAAGAAGCCTGGTAGGGTACAGTCCACGGGGTTGCAAACAGTCAGACATGACTGACTGACTTCACATACACACACACACACACACACACACATGCCAGTACCACACTGTTTTAATTCATTTATATTTGTAGTAAGTTTTGAAATCAGAAAGTGTGAATTCTCCACCTATGTTTTTCTTTTCCAAGAATATTGTGAATATTTGGAGCTCCCTGAGAGTCTGTATGGATTTTAGGACAGATTTTTCTACTTCTATAAAAAAGGCTTTGGGATTTTGGTAGAGAAACATTGACTCTACAGATCACCATTGGTAGTACTCTTAACAATATTATCTTCTAACCATTGAGCATGGCTTATCTTTACATTTATTTGTGTCTTCTTTTGTTTTTTGAGCAACGTTTAATAGTTTTTAGTGTACCAGTCTTTTTCCTTCTTGGTTAAATTTATTCCTACCTATTTTATTCTTGATGCAATTATAAATGGAATTATTTTCTAAATTTAGGAATTTGAGAGTAGCTTGGCTGAGTGGTTCTGGTTCAGAGTCTCTCATGAGGTTGCTGTAAACCTGTTGGTTGAAGCTGCAGTCATCTCAAGACTTGAATAATGCTGAAGAATCCACATTTAAGCTCATTGCATGGTGTGGGTGCCTTGGGTCCTTGCTTCATTGCCCCATCCATAGCCTATCTAAGTATCCTCATGGCATGGCAGTTAGCTTTGACCAAAACAGGGTATCTTAGAGCCAGAGAGTGCTAGAGAGTGCCTAGGATGGAAGCTGTAACCTTTTATAACCTAACTGTGGCAGTGACTTAGGTCCCTTCTGCAATATAGTGTTGCTGCTGCTGCTGCTAAGTCGCTTCAGTCATGTCCGACTCTGTGCGACCCCAGAGACGGCAGCCCACCAGGCTCCCCCATCCCTGGGATTCTCCAGGCAAGAACACTGGAGTGGGTTGCCATTTCCTTCTCCAACGCATGAAAGTGAAAAGAGAAAGTGAAGTCGCTCAGTCATGTCTGACTCTTCGCGACCCCATGGACTGCAGCCTACCAGGCTCCTCTGTCCATGGGATTTTCCAGGCAAGAGTAATGGAGTGGGGTGCCATTGCCTTCTCCGAATATAGTGTTAGACACCATAATAAAGACCAACCCTGGCATAATATGAAAGGGGACTTCATTCAGTTCAGTTCAGTCGCTCAGTCGTGTCTGACTCTTTGCAACCCCATAAATCGCAGCACGCCAGGCTTCCCTGTCCATCACCAACTCCCAGAGTTCACTCAGATTCACGTCCATTGAGTCAATGATGCCATCCAGCCATCTCATCCTCGGTCATCCCTTTCTCCTCCTGCCTCCAATCCCTCCCAGCATCAGAGTCTTTTCCAATGAGTCAACCCTTCGCATGAGGTGGCCAAAGTACTGGAGTTTCGGCTTTAGAATCATTCCTTCCAAAGAAATCCCAGGGTTGATCTCCTTCAGTATGGACTGGTTGGATCTGCTTGCAGTCCCAGGGACTCTCAGGAGTCTTCTCCAACACCACAGTTCAAAAGCATCGATTCTTCGGCGCTCAGCCTTCTTCACAGTCCAACTCTCACATCCATACATGACCACAGGAAAAACCATAGCCTCTANAGACTCTTTGGCAAGCAAAGCTTTTTATAAAAATAAGTAGCTTCTGCACAAGGAAAAATGCAGGAAAAAAGTGCCAGCTCCCTGAGTAGAAAAGGGTTTTTGTAATAAAGGGAGGGTTTATCTCATGACCACTATAATTTTCAGAAACAGTCAAACTTCTCTGATCAGCAGCAGGTGACTCCATGGTGGCTATCAGAAACAGAAATACATGAGAGTTTGCTACATGAAGGCAGAGGAACAAATAATGTTAAAATTTACAATTTTAACTTGTGACTACTAAGTACACTCTTTCCTGTAACAGAGAGAGTTAATCTTTTACTCCTGTGAACTTGGTTTTTGTCTCTTGGACTCATGCCCCCAAGGCCTTTGTTCTTTAACTTGCAAGGCCTGTTTTACCCAAAGCCATTCCCTAGTCCTTTTCCAAAATGGCTGTAGTCTTGTCTCTGTGTATCAGTTGTGTATTGTTTACAACACAATGTGTTTTGATTAGCATTTAACATGAAATGAATTTTGTTTCATTGTATTGATTTTTTCTAGAGCCTTGATCATTTAACATGGAGAAATTTGAGTAATCAATTCACTTAATATCCCCTATCCAAATAGACACAGTATTCCAAACTGTATGATACAGTAATTTTTTAAAAACTTATAGTCAAATACTCTCTCCTTTATCAATCCAACTTCACCAAAATCAGCTTTAAACTACTTTAGTAGTTATTAGCCACTTATGGATATGGAAAAGTACCTCTAGATTGATTAAGATAGCGACATCTGAAATTCATGAATTGCAGTTAAAGACTAGTGCTTGTCCAATCTACTGGGTTTAAATTTCTTCCAGCTCTTCACTTGGCAAGCAGTTGTCTAAGAGCTTGACATAATCAGGATTAAATGTTGTTAGGTACAAAAGAATGAGAGTATATTTGGATTTTCATGTCATTGACATTCCAAGGATAAGAGTGCACAATCAGTCACTCATCATTTTGAGTTGCAAAGAGATTTTGTGATTCAAATCAGATTTTTTTTTTTTCACTGAATCATCACAGTTGTAGAAGTGGTTTTGACTTGATGGCACTTAAAATTAGTGAGGAAAATAACACCTCAAAAGGCTGCAGTAACATCAAGATATTAACACTGCATCAGCTGGCATAGCAGTCTACCTATTCCAGGACTGTTTTAGCTTTGTATTTCAGAAGGATTAGTAAACCCTTATCTTCTCAGAACACTATATACATTTCTCTGGATCTCTGCCAATCTTTTGGATGGACCTGAGCTTATTAGTGTCTCTAAAAGTTGTAGCCAGAACAACTCAGAGGCAGTTCTCCTATCTCAGATATATCTTTGACAAACTCAAAGTGCTGTGGAAGAAAAAAGAATGGAATCAAGAACTATTGGTCATTAATGGACAGAAATACTTTCTGTGAAAAATAACACATGGTTATCATAACAGCCAAATCTGTTTCACCATGACCTGCTTTTCACATCATGATCAAGTCTTTCTAAATGGACTATGCCCAGGGCTAATTGGCAGGTGTACCAGGGCACCCAGAGTTGGTGCTCTGGGATATCTAGAAGGACAGGGTGGGTAGAGAGGTCAGAAGGGGGTTCAGAACAGGGGGACACATGTATACCTGTAGACGATTCATGTTGATGTATGGTAAAAACCATCACAATATTGTAAAGTAATTACTTTTCTTTTATAATAAATAAATAATAATTAAAAAATTCCAGCACAGAATCTCCTTGGACAGGAATATATGACTGCACAAAATAAAGTGGTTAACCTCAAATAACAAAAGTCTGTCTTCCTAGTATCAAAGAAGGCCCTAGATTAGAGAAAAAGAATGTGATGAGATGATGTTGAAGATGAAGATGACGATACGAAGCATTTTTAGAATTCTTATTAGTTGATAAGAACTATTATTTGTATACTTTAATTCAATTATTCCTCAGAGAAACACCTAAGTCGCTTCAGTCGTGTCCAACTCTGTGTGACCCCACAGACGGCAGCCCACCAGGCTCCCCCATCCCTGGGATTCTCCAGGCAAGAACACTGGAGTGGGTTGCCATTTCCTTCTCCAACGCATGAAAGTGAAAAGAGAAAGTGAAGTCGCTCAGTCATGTCTGACTCTTCGCGACCCCATGGACTGCAGCCTACCAGGCTCCTCTGTCCATGGGATTTTCCAGGCAAGAGTAATGGAGTGGGGTGCCATTGCCTTCTCCGAATATAGTGTTAGACACCATAATAAAGACCAACCCTGGCATAATATGAAAGGGGACTTCATTCAGTTCAGTTCAGTCGCTCAGTCGTGTCTGACTCTTTGCAACCCCATAAATCGCAGCACGCCAGGCTTCCCTGTCCATCACCAACTCCCAGAGTTCACTCAGATTCACGTCCATTGAGTCAATGATGCCATCCAGCCATCTCATCCTCGGTCATCCCTTTCTCCTCCTGCCTCCAATCCCTCCCAGCATCAGAGTCTTTTCCAATGAGTCAACCCTTCGCATGAGGTGGCCAAAGTACTGGAGTTTCGGCTTTAGAATCATTCCTTCCAAAGAAATCCCAGGGTTGATCTCCTTCAGTATGGACTGGTTGGATCTGCTTGCAGTCCCAGGGACTCTCAGGAGTCTTCTCCAACACCACAGTTCAAAAGCATCGATTCTTCGGCGCTCAGCCTTCTTCACAGTCCAACTCTCACATCCATACATGACCACAGGAAAAACCATAGCCTTGACTAGATGGACTTCATTAGGGCCCCCTAATTAGGGGGTGGAGGAAGTGATCATTGTGATCTGTCTTGGAGGCTGGCTGCTTCATCATCTAATATTCAATCGGTATCCAAACTTCTCCATACAGCCTACTATTAAAACTTTTTATTTGATGTTTGAGTATAGCCAGTTACCAGTGTTGTGATAGTTTCAGGTGAACACTGAGAGGACTCAACCATACATGTACATGTATCCATTCTCCCCTAAGCTCCCATCCCATCCAGGCTGCCACATAACATTGAGAAGAGTTCTGCGTGCTATACAATAGGCCCTTGTTGGTTATTCATCTTAAATACAGCAGTGTGTGCATGTCCATCCCAAGCTCCCTAAATATCCCTTCCCCTTGGCAACCATAGGTTCATTTCTAAGTCTATGAATCTTTCTGTTTTGTAAGTTCATTTATATAATTTCTTTTTAGATGCCACATATAAGGGATGTCATACAATATTTATCCTTCTTGGACTTAACTTCATTCAGTATGACAATCTCCAGGTCCATCCATGTTGCTGTGAATGGAATGATTTCATTCTTTTTAATTACAGCCTATTTAAAAAAAACCAGGATCCATGGTATTTGGTTGTCATATATGTTTATATGTCATCTAGTTTTTAAAATCTAGAACACTGACTTTCCGAAGAGGCCAGGCCAGTTGTCTGTCTTGCAAAATATCCCACAGTCTAGGTTTGCTGATTATTCTTACTTGACTTGTTCCTCCCTCTCCTGAATTCCCTTTGGACTGAAAGCTCAGCCTCAAGGTTTATTAGATTCATGTTAAATATAATGGCAAGAAGACTTGATAGTATAAGCCGTGTACCTCTTTTGAAAGTCTTATTATTATAATAATCTCAGAAAGTCCTACCATTAGTGGGACTAAGTTTCCTCCTTTGATTCCATCTCTGTCTCAAACAGACTTTCCCCCAGTCCTCTGCTGTGAGTGCCGCATTCACACCTTGTCTGAGGCACTTGGTGCCTTCACTTCATGAGCTTTTCTAGAGATTTATGGTGCCAACTGAACACATTCCCCCACAATTGAGGAGAAGCTGTTTCTTCTGGACTGCTAAGACAGTTATCATCAGTATCATCAATCCACTTCCTTTCCAGCATCCATGATTTTGTTGCTATTATTTCCTTTCCTGTTCTCTTAGTCATCGTGACTGAATGCTCCTTAAAGCCTTATTTGTCAACCTACCAAAGACCAGAAATTTATCTTTGCTCCAGCTCATAAGCTTAGGATTCTGTCACTTTAACTAAAGCTCTAACCAATGAAACTACTCTTTCCCTTTGCAGATGAAGGACATGAGACCCGGAGAGGGTTTTGCATGTACCCACACTCAGACAGCTTGTGGTTGGGGTGATGTCAGGATTGGACCTTAAATCTGCCTGATTCCACAGCTCTAACCCTAACCCTAACCCTAATTTTTGTTCCCCAGGCTCTTGTATGTGCTTCAGACCCAATCTTACTGCTTCTAACAATTAGACATTTTAGTAAATCAAAAGTTGATAAAATTGGGGAGAACTGAATCTTGGTGGCTAAACATTTATACAAAAGTCTGACAAAAATCAGAAGTCGATATATTTTGTTTCGCATGGGTAGGAGGTGAATAGTCCTTTATACTGACTGGAAGGCTAGTGTCTACATCTGAGGCCTCCCCTTTCCTAGAATGACACAGTAAGTAAGCCATGGAGAATCATAGTGATGTGTCTTAGGATCCAAAAATTTAGTCTGGGAACTTTTTGTGGGCTGAATTGTGATATCCTCAAATTCATGTGTTGAAGCCCTAAACCCTAGTGCCTCAGGATGGAGAGAGGGCCTTGAAAGAGGTAATTAAGGTGAAACAAGGTCATATGAGTGGACCTGACCTAGTGTGGCTGGTATTGTTTTAATAAAAGGCAGTGAGGATGCGGACAGCGGGAGATACCAGAAACGTGCAGAAACAGGGAAGACGCTCACTGAGAAAACCGTGAGGCTGCCATCCACAAGCCAAGGAGAGAGGCTCCAGGGAAACCGAACCCACTGGCACCTGATCTTGAACTTCTAGCTTCTAGAACTGAGAGGAAATAAATTCCTATTGTTTAAGCCACACAGTCTGTGGTCTAACCCAGAGGGACAGTTGCTGACATCTTACCTTCCTCATTTCATAACAGAAATGTTGGTTTTGCATTACTCTGGGTCAACACTATCTTCTGTAGCAAACATGCCCCCTTCCAATATAAAATGGGTCATATAAAATCAGTTTATTTTTGTTCAGAATAGATATTTCTGATGGGTGCACATTTCTCCTTCAGCTGCTGATGCAGGGACTTAGGTTCCTGCCATCGAGTGGCTGCACCATCCAGCTTCAAAGCCTGACCGCCGAGATGCTTGCCTGCAACAGGCCACAGGAAAGCGTGGAGGCCGTGGGGGCAGTTCAGGCTTTGTGGGCAGGCCTGAAGTGCTGTGCACCACTTCTGCTCACATTCCTCTGGCCTGAACTCGGTCACTGGTCTGCACAGAGCTGTCTGGAACCTGCAGCCTAGCCATGGGGCTGGGAGGAGGAAGGTGAGGCTTGGGGAAACCCAATGAGTTTTGGCCACCAGTATAAGTCCCAGAGAATTACCGTTCCCTCATCATATTATTCCAATCAGATAGGATACTCCAAGTAACTTCTTTAGGCCTCAGTTTCAACTATGACTGCCTGGCTCAAAGATTTTTAGGCAACTGCCTTTTGTTCTACAGCTCCTCAGAGAGGCTGTATAGAACCAAAGCAAGCCAAAACCTTACGCGGGCTCTCATTGCATTCTTGGGTCAGGGTGGCATTTTCTGGATCCATTGACCGAGATCATGAAGGCTTAGGGAAGAACCCTCAAAGGAAGTTCTTCCAGGCTTCATTTGAGAGACACGAGATAGAGGAAGTGAAGTCTTGTGGTTGCATACAGCAGAGTTCAGATTTGAAACCAGGTCTGGTTGGCTCAGAGTTTTAGGGCAGAGTATAGTTGCAGTGACTTTTGCTTTCAATAAGTAGGACCATTGTTATAGGTCACTCTATCCTCGGTTAATAGGAATTCATGGTTGAGTCTCAATTCTGTCTATAAATATCTATCTTATTGTCTCTCATCTCTTATCAAAGCTTTGTGGTCTTGGGTGGGTTTTTTGTCTTTTGGAGCCTTTCAGCATCTGTGATATGGGGTTGTTAGTAGTTAGTTCATGGAACTTTCTTATGGGCTATAGAAGTTGGTTCTTGGGATGGGCTTTCTACAGTGCTCCTAGGATATAGAATAGGGGACCTGGTGGCATGTCTGTTGATGTGAGGCTGGAGTTAGACATGTGCCGCGTATGCATAGGAACTATGGGGACTGCAAGGACTAGAGGGCACATGACAGGTGCCATTGGAAGAGACAAGGAGCAGCTGCAATTCATCCCCAGCTGACTGTCTCCACATGTGGAAACCAGACCTCAGGGTATAAAGCATCGATGTTCCAAGAGAGACCAAAAACCTCAATTTGTTTATGAACTCTCTCAACTATTAAATGTTGGCATCTTATTAAAACAGAAATCCTGTGAACCAAACAACAAGTTCTCGACTGCAAGTGAGAGGAGATTTTTGTCATGGAGCTCCAACGTGCCAGGCTCTGTGCAGGCTTGGCAGGAGACAAGGCGAGTTGGCCTGACCTCCCCAGGGGGGCCATGAGCCAGCGGTGAGAGGGCCTACATGAGAGGGTGGCACTCTAATAGGATTTGGTGTAATGGGATTTGACCTGCATTATCTTTGAACTCCTTAGGCCTGGGTCTGCAGAATGTTCTTTGTAGCCGAAATTGAAACAATAAAGCAATTTATGGCACTCAGAGATGTCTTGGGAAACATTTCCAGGGCTTTAGTGTTTCCTGAGGATTTTCACTATCTCGCTTGATCCATTCTGTTAAATGAGCAATAATACATCTTCCCTGGTGGGGCAACCAGGGCTTATAGAAAATAAGGGTCTGAGAGTCACATGAGCTGGCCTGGGACCCCAGCCACAGGGTGGCTCAGGGAGAGACGGGGGTGGCTCAGGGAGAGACGGGGGTGGCGAATGACGGGTTTGAACACCGGGTGTTTGTGCAGAGCTGGTTGGATCTTCTCTCGACCCTGTGAGGTCAGCCTCATTGTCTCCACTTTGGAGCAGTGACCGAGGCTCAGAGGGCTGAGGCGACTCGTCTAGAGACAGAAGCCAGGACACTCATCACAGACACCAGAGAGAGTCCGTGAGCTCCTTGAAGTCACCTGCAAAATGTTCCATGTTTGCACTTTTGTCTGTTTCTAAGAGAAAAGATTAAAATCTTCAACAGATTCTTGAAGGGATCAGTGATTCCAAAATGATAAAAAGTCACTAATTTAAGCCAAGGTCTTTCTGACTCCATGGCCTAGACCCTGAGATCCCTCCGTGGGATCCTGGTTAAAAGAACGTTCTTTCAACCAGCTGATATAATCTCTGGGTCTGGGTCCCAGCTCTACCACTTACTAGCTGCAAAGACCTCATTTCCTCATCTGTAAAATTTGGATTCATTTATTCAATGAATATTTTATCAGACTTCCGTACTGACTCAGATACTGTTGTGGGCCCGGAGGACACAGCAGTGAGCAGTGTTCTTGCTGTCACTGATCTTATGCTAAGTGTTAATGGAAACAAGAGTAGTGGGGTAAGGGTATCAGGTGTGCTGCTGGCTGAGACCGAGCACTGTTACACAGTGAGGGCAGGGAGGCTCCTCTGGTGACTGTCTAAGCAGAGACCTGAATGAAGAGAGGGTCACGGGGCTATTGAGGGGACAGCCTTCCATGCAGAGGGGGAAAAGAATAATTTGCCACATGTGAGGGAAGATGAAGAACTGTTTGTGGCCCACAGGATAAACGCTGGAATGCTTATACTGGCATTAAAAGCTTTCCTCAGTCAGGTCCCAAATTATTTTCTGATCCTCTTCTAAGTTTCCTTCCTCATCCCCCGTGGGTTTGCTTGAGAGTTTTTTTTTTTTTAATTAATTTTGATTGGAGGATAATTACAACATTGTGATGGTTTTTGCCATACATCTACATGAATCGGCTGCAGGTATACATGCGTCCCTCCTATCCTGACCCCCCCACTCCCACCCCACCCCATCCCTCTGGGTTGTCTCAGAGCACGGGCTTGGGGTGCCCTCCTTCATGCTTTGAACTTGCACTGGTCGTCTATCTTATTTATGTACATGTTTCAATACTATTCTTTCAAACCATCCCACCCTCACCTTCTCCCACTGGGCACAAAATTCTATTCTTTACGTCTGCGTCTCCTTTGCTGCCCTGCAAGTAGGACCATAAGTACCATCTCTCTAGAGCCAGACGTCCTGGAATGTGAAGCCAAGTGAGCCTTAGGAAGCGTCACTACAACCAAAGCTAGTGGAGGGGATGGAATTCCAGTGGAGCTGTTTCAAATCCTGGAAGATGATGCTGTGAAAGTGCTGCATTCAGTATGCCAGCAAATTTGTAAAACTCAGCAGTGGCCACAGAACTGGAAAAGGTCAGTTTTCATTCCAATCCCAAAGAAAGGCAATGCCAAAGAATGCTCAAAACTACCGCAAATTGTACTTATCTCACACGCTAGTAAAGTAATGCTCAAAATTCTCCAAGCCAGGCTTCAGCAATACATGAACTGTGAAATTCCAGATGTTCAAGCTGGTTTTAGAAAAGGCAGAGGAACCAGAGATCAAATTGCCAACATCTGCTGGATCATGGAAAAAGCAAGAGAGTTCCAGAAAAACATCTATTTCTGCTTTATTGATATGCCAAAGCCTTTGACTGTGTGGCTCACAAAAAACTGTGGAAAATTCTGAAAGAGATGGGAATACCAGACCACCTGACCTGCCTCTTGAGAAATCTGTATGCAGGTCAGGAAGCAACAGTTAGAACTGGACATGGAACAACAGACTGGTTCCAAATGGGAAAANCTCCTCCGTCCATGGGATTTTCCAGGCAAGAGTACTGGAGTGGGGTGCCATTGCCTTCTCCATATGTGTCTTCTAGATATACAAATAAACAAAATGACAAGTTCATGGACAAAACAAAGCAATAAGGAATTCATAAAACATTACATCCAAAAGTGATAAGAAACTGCCTGGCTTTATGCAAACTGAAGTTCTTCATTTTGGTCCACAGTTAAGACTGTGGGGTTCTGTTATGGTACCCTGGGGGAAGGATGGAGGAAGGGATAGTTAGGGAGATGGGGATGGACAGGTATACACTGCTATATTTAAAATGGATAAGCAACAAGGACCAACTATATAGTATAGGGAATTCTGCTCAATGTTATGTGTCAGCCTGGATTGGAGGGGAGTTTAGGGCACAATGAATACATGTTTATGTATGGCTGAGTCCCTTTATTGTCCACCTGAAACATTCACAGCATTGTTAATCAGCTATATTCCAATATAAAATATAAGTTAAAAAAACAATGCTGTTCTGTTTGGACATTTAAGATGTTGATACTTATCTCCAAATGAAGCTTCCTTAAATACTGGAGGCCACATTTCCTGAGTTCAGCATGCTGGTTTCCATTACTGAGACCAAACAATGGCTTAGCCCTTTGCAAATCCTCTAAGACAGAAGAAATGTTCCTCCCTATGGTTATGTTTTACCAGTAACAATTATTTTGCTGGGCTTTTTACTTAATGGTGTGTTTTCACTTTAGAGAAGGTAATTACAGAGAGACTCTTACCTTCTAAATTGGCTTTGAGACCAGAGGGATCTTCAAAATTACACAGCTTCAAGGATGCTCCCTCTGCATTAGAACACAGCATCTTGACGCCCTGGAGATTTGCACACTGGCCAAGGAAAGAGTAAAGTCTGTTTATTATGGTTCAGAATTTTGTTTGGACTAGAAAAAATTGGTTCAAACAGTAAAAAAAAAAAAAAAAATCTGATATACTCACAATCAACTATTTTGTTTACAATAATTGTGAGAAGTTTTTTAAATAGTTGTTTTAAAAGAAAAGCCAAATAAACAAAAGCATTCCTGCTTTACATGAAAAGAGTTTAGNAAACAGTAAAAAAAAAAAAAAAATCTGATATACTCACAATCAACTATTTTGTTTACAATAATTGTGAGAAGTTTTTTAAATAGTTGTTTTAAAAGAAAAGCCAAATAAACAAAAGCATTCCTGCTTTACATGAAAAGAGTTTAGATAAGCTGGGAGGGAGGACCATGACATCCCTATTTCTATTTTTATAAACAGCTAATGACAATGTAACAGTTAATGTCTGAAGAAAGCATCAAGTTGTTAGGGATCTAGATCTTCTCTTATTACTGCAGAAATGAAAATTCTGATGCTCAGTAATGTTGTCACTACCTTCATTTCAAAGGTTGGACTGCTAAGGCCAGCAATGAAAGGTGCCAGCTAGCTACAAACACCACCAAGTTGCTTGTAGGGTCTTTCTGTACCAACCATCGCTCCAAAACATTGTCAACCCTGAGTACCCAAATGGCAGTTCAAGATATAAAGAGGAAAAAGTCAGAAAGTACATTTTGGAACTTTAAATTCAATACCATCAGATCTGATGTCTAACAACTATTGGATATGGCAGGAAGCTAAAGTCAGTAATAACGTTAGACCTTTGCTAATTGGGGCCAAAGTAGAAAGTAAAAAGAATTTTAAAAACCCTCAGACATTACAGAAATGATAATTGCAGTTGTTCTTATAATTGGATCAATGAAGAAATCTAAATGCCTAAGTCTGATTAGGGCTTCCCTTGTAGCTCAGTCAGTAAAGAATCTGCCTACAGTGCAGGAGACCTCGATTTGATCCCTGGGTCAGGAAGATCCCCTGAAGAAGGAAATGGCAACCCAGTCCAGCATTCTTGCCCAGAAAATCCCATGGATAGAGGAGCCTGGTGGGCTGCAGTCCATGAGGTTGCAAAGAGTTGGGCATGACTGAGTGACTAACAATTACTTACTTAAGCCTGATTAAGTTATGTGATAACCCTACCAAGAAAAATCCTTGTCTCATAAATGCAGTTTTATTCACCCACAGCCAATTCTAGTGAACAGAAGATAAACTACAGACCATTTCAAATCACAGTAACTGACAAACAGGTTTGCATTTCCATCCATGCCTGCGCTTTAACACAAGTTAGTTCAGAAGCTCAGACTGACAGGTAGGATAATGAGGACCTAGAAGATAACTCAAAGATGAGNTGCATTGGAGAAGGAAATGGCAACCCACTCCAATGTTCTTGCCTGGAGAATCCCATGGATGGCGGAGCCAATGGGCTGCCGTCTGTGGGGTTGCACAGAGTCAGACACAACTGAAACGACTTAGCAGCAGCAGCAGCAGCAGGCCTGGTGCAGACTGAAGAGCGTTAATAAGGGGAGGCGTGGTTCCCTGGGGGCTCCACTGACCACACTCACTGTTCAGGGCATTTACGTTTTGTCCACTTGCTGTGCCCTGTGATCAGGTGAATTTGAGTATTACTAACCTTAACCTTTGGACAGTTTTTAAGTAGTCATTTATAAAGCATGATAAAATGGAAAATACTGCATATGTCATGTAATTTTAATTATGCTCAAAGTTTCATTAGAGGAACACATTTATGGAAATCTAATAAGCTTTTCACCTCTTACTGTTTCAGCAAGTACAGTTGTAATTTTTAAGTTACTCAAAAATTCTGGAGTATTTATATTTTAATTTTTTCATATGTTCAGTTCAGACATACTATCAAACTAGACAAAATAAGTGAAACTGAGACTGTTGATAACACTTTTTTTCTGTGCTATCATAAAAATCATTTCTGCTGAGGAATAATTTTTTATTGTCTTTTCACTTTATTAGTGTATTTCTTTGCCTTTTTCTGTTGTAGTTTAAAGATAGGCTATAGGCTTCTTTATGCTTTTTGTACTTTCCAAAAAAAGCTAAATTTTTATATTTAGATCTTCAAACTTTTTGGATCTCTTAGAGAACAACAAAGGTATATGAGGTTATTTTATTGATTTTTCTGTGCTTTAGATCACAGTTGGTATTCATTAAGAAATGAATGGTCAAGAGGAGCTCATGGTTAGTGCAGTGATGCAAGTCAGAGATAATTGTTGAAGGAAGGCAGAAATTCCAGGAAAAGCTACCCAGTGTTGAAAACTTAGAGGAACAGTTTTACAAAAGAACTGAAATGGCATTTAAATTGGTAGTTTGCGGAAATGGGTTTTGATCCAGTAGAGGTGACTAAAAAGGTGTGAAGGAGAGCATGAAAGAGGCAGAACCCTCTTGGTACAGGGCATGGCTTATTAAGAATCAAAGATTTACACACTTTGTTTTGAAGAATTATCCTACTGTGTGTATGCGTGTATGTGTGTGTATCTGGCTTGAAAAATAGAAGGCTGTTTTCATTTTGAGTGAGAACCTATGTTGCACTGGTGATGACCCAACACCTTATTCCTTTGTCCTATGTTGAACCACCTGGATGGAGGTGCTCCTGAAACAGGACTGAGATGGGTCTGTGCTGCAGAAACACAATGCAGAGTGAAGAAAAGGCTATCTGCCCCCCAGGGCTAGAAGGGAAATTTTTCCAAAAGGAAAAGGACCCAAATTCTTTGCCTATTTAGAAGATACTAGAAATGAAATATAAAGAAATCAAGAAATGTTTGCATGGATGTAGAATTTACTGTGTGAGATTGTGCTTTTAAAAATCTTTGAAAACTGATTGAAATTTGGCGATTATGCTTTTGCAGGTATACTCAGGAAAACGATGGAAAGGAAAAGGCATTTGAATTACTTCTGGATCAGTCCCTTGAAATCAGGCAAATTAAGCTTAAATTTATTTTTATATCTTATTATATTCTTAATATCAGAGGCACAGTCTGAACTGTCTCTTATACACATCTATGAATCTAANAAAGCAGAGACATTACTTTGCCGACTAAGGTCCGTCTAGTCAAGGCTATGTTTTTTCCAGTAGTCATGTATGGATGTGAGAGTTGGACTGTGAAGAAGGCTGAGCGCTGAAGAATTTATGCTTTTGAACTGTGGTGTTGGAGAAGACTCCTGAGAGTCCCTGGGACTGCAAGGAGATCCAACCAGTCCATTCTGAAGGAGATCAACCCTGGGATTTCTTTGGAAGGAATGATGCTAAAGCTGAAACTCCAATACTTTGGCCACCTCATGTGAAGAGTTGACTCATTGGAAAAGACTCTGATGCTGGGAGGGATTGGGGGCAGAAGGAGAAGGGGATGACAGAGGATGAGATGGCTGGATGTCATCACTGACTCGATGGACATGAATCTGAGTGAACTCCGGGAGTTGGTGATGGACAGGGAAGCCTGGCGTGCTGCGATTCATGGGGTCACAAAGGGTCGGACACGACAGTGACTGAACTGAACTGAACTGAAATTCCATATATGTGTGTATTAATGTACAGTATTTGTCTTTCTCTTTCTGACCTACATTAGTCTGTGTAATAGGCTCCAGGTTTATCCACCTCATTAGAATTGACTTAAATGCATTCTTTTTTATAGCTGAGTAATATTTCATTGTATATATGTACCACAACCTCCTTATTCATTCTTCTGCCAGTGGACACCTAGGGTGCTTCCATGTCCTACCTATTGTAAATAGTGCTACAGTGAACACTGGGGTACATGCGTCTGTTCAGTTTTGGTTTCCTTGGGGTATATGCCCAGTAGTGGGATTGGTGGGTCGTATGGCAGTTTTATTCCTAGTTTTTTAAAGGAATCTCCACACTGTTCTCCATAGTGGCCATACCAGTTGTGTTACCACTAACAGTGTAAGACACCCTCTCCAGCATTTACTGTTTGTAGACTTTTTGATGATGGCCATTCTGACCAGTGTGAGATGATACCTCATTGTAGTTTTGATTTGCATTTCTTTAATAATGAGGGATGTTGAGCATTTTTTCATGTGATTTTAGCCACCTGTTTGGCTTCTTTGGAGAAATGTCTGTTTAGGTATTTTGCCTACTTTTTGATTGGGTTGTTCATTTTTCTGGTATTAAGCAGCACAAGCTGCTTGTGTATTTTGGAGATTCTTTGTCAGTTATTTCATTTGCTATTATTTTCTCCCATTCTGAGGGCTGTCCTTTCACCTTGCTTATGGTTTCCTTCACTGTGCAAAGCTTTTAAAAGTTTAATTAGGTCCCACTTGTTTATTTTTGTTTTTATTTCCATTACTCTAGGAGGTGAGTCATAGAGGATCTTGCTGTGATTTAGGTCAAAGAGTGTTCTTCCTGCTTTCCTCTAAGAGTTTTACAGTTTCTGGTCTTATGTTTAGGTCATTAATTCATTTTGAGTGTATTTTTGTGAATAGTGTTAGGATGTGTTCTAATTCCATTTTTTCACATGTCCAGTTTTCTCAGCATTACTTATTGAAGAGACTGTCTTTTCTCCATTGTATATTTTTGCCTCCTTTGTCAAAGATAAGGTATCCATAGGTGCATGGATTTATCTCTGGGCTTTCTATTTTGTTCCATTGATCTATATTTCTGTCCTTGTGCCAGTGCCATACTGTCTTGATGACTGTGGCTTTGTAGTATAGTCTGAAGTCTGAAAGGTTGATTCCTCCAGCTCCTTCTTCTTTCTCAAAATTGCTTTGGCTACTTGGAATCTTTTGTATTTCCATACAAATCGTGACTTTTTTTTGCTCTATTAATAGTTCTGTGAAAAATACCATTAATAGTTTGATAGCAAATTGCACTGAGTCTGTCGATTGCTTTGGGTAGTATAGTCATTTTCACAGTGTTGATTCTTTCAGTCCAAGAACAGGGTATATCTCTCCATCTGTTCATGTCATCTTTGATTTCTTTCATCAGTGTCTTATAGTTTTCTGCATATAGGTCACAGTGTCTTATAGTTTTCTGCATATAGGTCTTCTGTCTCTTTAGGTAGGTGTATTCATAGGTATTTTATTCTTTTTGTTGTAATGGTGAATGGGATTGTTCCCTTAATAGCTCTTTCTGATATAAAGCCCAGAGATAAACCCACACATCTATGGCCACTTTATCTTTTACAAAGGAAGCAGAAATATACAATAGAGAAAAGACAGCCTCTTCAATAAGTGATGCTGAGAAAACTGGACATGTGGAAAAATGGAATTAGAACACATCCTAACACTATTCACAAAAATACACTCAAAATGAATTAAAGACCTAAATGTAAGACCAGAAACTGTAAAACTCTTAGAGGAAAACAGGCAGAACACTCTTTGACCTAAATCACAGCAAGATCCTCTATGACTCAGCTCCTAGAGTAATGGAAATAAAAACAAAAATAAACAAGTGGGACCTAATTAAACTTAAAAGCTTTGCACAGCAAAGGAAACTATAAGCAAGGTGAAAGAACAGCCCTCAGAATGGGAGAAAATAATAGCAAATGAAATAGCTGACAAAGAATTAATCTCCAAAATACACAAGCAGCTCATGCAGCTTAATACCAGAAAAACGAACAACCCAATCAAAAAGTAGGCAAAATACCTAAACAGACATTTCTCCAAAGAAGCCAAACAGGTGGCTAAAATCACATGAAAAAATGCTCAACATCCCTCACTATTAAAGAAATGCAAATTAAAACTACAATGAGGTTTCATCTCACACTGGTCAGAATGGCCATCATCAAAAAAATCTACAAGCAATAAATACTGGAGAGTGTGTGGAGAAAAGGGAACCCTGTTGCTCCGTTGGTGGGAATGTAAATTGATACAGCTTGTATAGAGAAAAATATGGAAATTCCTTTAACAACTAGGAATAAACCTACCATATGACCTACCAATCCCACTACTGGGTATATACCCCAAGGAAACCAGAATGAAACAGACACATGTACCCCAATGTTCATTGCAGCACTATTTACAATAAGTAGTACATGGAAGCAACCTAGATATCCATCAACAAATGAATGGATAAAGAAATTGTGGTGTATATATACACATACACAATGGAATGTTACTCGGGTATAAAAAGGAATGCAGTTGAGTC
>SJYV01032863.1:0-26072 GCA_006410875.1 Neotragus pygmaeus
TTAATACACCCATATTTCAAAGTTGAGATCAAATACATTCAATATTTGGTCAGTCTATATTGATATGACTGTGATTACTGTAATCAGAACTTCTGGTTCTTCCTGAAGCAGTGTCTTCAGGGAAATCTTTTTTCCCATTTATATTGAAAAACTAAAAGAAAAATATGAACAGAATCTTGCACCAGAAAAGTCATTTATCTTCTTATGAAGTAAAGTGGACCTTAGGAAACATCACTATGAACAAAGCTAGTGGAGGTGATGGAATTCCAGTTGAGCTATTTCAAATCCTGAAAGATGATGCTGTGAAAGTGATGCATTCAATACGCCAGCAAATTTGGAAAAACTCAGCGGTGGCCACAGGACTGGAAAAAGTCAATTTTCATTCCAATCCCAAAGAAAGGCAATGCCAAAGAATGCTCAAACTACCGCACAACTGCACTTATCTCATGTGCTAGGAAAGTAATGCTCAAAATTCTCCAAGCCAGGATTCAGCAATACATGAAACATGAACTTCCAGATGTTCAAGCTGGATATAGAAAAGGCAGAGGAGGTGAAGTTGTGTCCAACTCTTTCTGACCGCATGGACGGTAGCCCATCAGGCTCCTCCATCCATGGAGTTTTCCAGGCAAGAATACTGGAGTGGGTTGCCATTTTCTTCTCCAGGGGATCCTCCTGACCCAGGGATGGTACTAGGGTCTCCCACATTGCAGGCAGACTCTTTACCAGCTGAGCCACCAGGGAATCCCAATCAGAGAGCAAATTGCCAATATCTGTTGGGCCATCAAAAAAGCAAGAGAGTTCCAGAAAAACATCTACTTTTGCTTTATTGACTATGACAAAGCCTTTGACTGTGTATCACAACCAACTTTGGAAAATTCTGAAAGTGATGGGAATATCAGACCACCTGACCTGCCTCCTGAGAAATCTTTATGCGGGTCAAGAAGCAACAGTTAGAACTGGACATGGAACAACAGACTGCTTCCAAATCAGGAAAGGAGTATGTCAAGGCTGTATATTGTCACCCTGCTTATTTAACTTATAGGCAGAGTACATCATGTGCAATGTCAGGCTAGAGAAAGCACAAGCTGGAATCAAGATTGCTGGGAGAAATATTAATAATTTCAGATATGCAGATAACGCCACCTTTATTGCAGAAAGTGAAGAACTAAAGAGCCTATTGATGAAAGTGAAAGGGGAGAATAAAAAAGTTGGCTTAAAACTCAACCTTCAGAAAACTAAGATGATGGCATCTGGTCCCATCACTTCTTGGCAAATAGAGGGGGAAACAATGGAAACAGTGATAGACTTTATTTTGGGAGGGCTCTAAAATCACTGCAGATGCTGACTGCAGCCATGAAATTAAAAGACACTTGCTCCTTGGAAGGAAAGCTATGATATACCTAGACATCATACTAAAAAGCAGAGACATTACTTTACCAACAAAGGTCTGTCTAGTCAAAGCTATGGTTTTTCCAGCAGTCACGTATGGATGTGAGAGTTGGATTATAAAGAAAGCTGAGCACCAAAGAATTGATGCTTTTGAACTGTGGTGTTGGAGAAGACTCTTGTGAGTCCCTTGGACTGCAAGGAGATCAAACCAGTCCATCCTAAAGGAAAGCAGTCCTGAATACTCATTGGAAGGACTGATGTTAAAGCTGAAACTCTAATTCTTAGGCCACCTGATGGGAAGAACAGACTCAGCAGAAAAAGCCCTAATACTGGGAAAGTTTGAAGGTGGAAGAAGAAGTGGCTGATAGAGGATGAGATGGTTGGATGGCATCACTGACTCGATGGACATGACTTTGAGTAAGCTCTGGGAGCTTGTGATGGACAAGGAAGCCTGGCGTGCTGCAGTCCATCGGGTCACAAAGAGTTGGACACTACTGAGTGACTGAACTGAACTATGAGCTCATAATGGCTCCATTCTGTAATGAAATGTCTAAATATTATGGCCTTAGTGAGATAGAATGGTATTTGATTTATATTTTATTGCACTATGCACAAAACACTGCTAATAATTAGATTTCTTTGTGATTTTTGTCCCTAAATTTTATTTCAACATAAGGAATATAATAAGAAAGTTGATCTTTAAAGCTCTAACAAAATACTGCAAAATTTACATATTCTAATTCACAGTTTAGCAAAAACACATGACGTATTTATACATGGTCAATATTTTACTCCTTGGTGTAAATATTTTACTCCTTAGATTTCTCATTCTGGAAAAAGGATATTATATAGTTTCCTTGAGGTCAAAATTTTCAGCCAGAGCAACAGTCTGTCAGTGACTATTGACTATTTAGGGAGAATACTAGTGATTAAAAAAAAAAATCTATATATTTATCTTCAATGGTAAAGTAAAAAGTAGCCCAAGTGAACCATGATGATGACACAGAGAAAAATAATATCTCCTATATTGCTGCTGTAGAGACAGGAAAAAAAAATAGAAAAGTGGCAAGTTGAAATCAATATTAATTTTAGCCTTATTGATAGGAGACTTCACGATCACCAGACTGACTGAAAAGCACAGAACAGCAGGTCAGTTTTAAAGGCCACATCTGTCTGTATTTTTTTCACTTCTTAGTGGATATGAATGAAACTATCTATGTTTATTTCTAAATATACACACACACAAATTTGACTTTGCAAGCTGACAGAAGATTGCAAGACTCTTGTTGATCTTGCTGAGAATTACACTGTATTAAAAACTCTCTAATACTTACAAGAAGGAAAAATTCTATAAAAATTAACTAGTCATTATTTGAAGTGATAGGCTGGTTAAAGCAGGCTGCTGCTTTAATAAAATCACATGCCAAGGCTAGAGAAACATCCTTTCTCTCTAACAAATCTTGCTAAAGTAAGTATATAACTGGCAAAAAATTTTCCATTTTCCCATATGAAGGCAAAATTTCACCTGAACTTGTAATATACCATAAACCTAGATCTAGGTAAACACTTGCTTTTAGACAAGCACAATTTATTTTTGAGAGGGGAAGGTGGGTAGAGACTACCCTCAACATTATTCATTTGTTTCCTCATTCGTTCATCATCATTCCATTCATTCACTCAATAGATAAATTTTAACTGCCTAATATATACACCTTACACTAGGAATTTTAGAGTTTGGGGGTACAGAGCATACAGCACTGACAAAAATCTCTGCCCTTAAAGAATATGTAATTTTATTGGAATAAACAGATAAGCAAATAAATAACTTTTAAAAATAATGCCACATAGGGATAACTATATATTTTTAAAATACAAGTAAAAAAAAACTATATTTTTAAGCTATAAAAGATATACAATTTTTATATTTAAATATAAATATTTTAAATATAAAATATTTAAACAGAGACATTTAAACAGAGATTACAATGAAGCATGGACATTTGTATCATCAATATCTGAGAGCAGTTCATGAAGAAAGATCAACAGGTGAAAAGGCCCTGATACAGAAAATGGCAATGATTACTTCACTGGAAGAAGAAATCTTAAAAATGCAAATACAATATCAGGAATAACTATTGCTAGAAGTTACTATTTCTTATAGCCATCTGTCTTTACTCAAATATCGGGAACTGGGAGATCACTATCTCTTGCTGCTGTTGCTGCTTAGTTGCTTCAATTGTGTCTGACTGTGCAACCTCATAGACAGCAGCCCACCAGGCTCCTCTGTCCCTGGGATTCTCCAGGCAAGTATACTGGAGCCGGTTGCCATTTCCTTCTTGAATGCATGCATGCATGCTAAGTCGCGCCAGTCATGTCCAACTCTGTGTGACCCTATGGGCAGCAACTCACCAGGCTCCTCTATCCACGGCATTCTCTGTGCAAGAATTCTGGAGTGGGTTGCCATTTCCTTCTCCTAAGATTGTATGATATCAAGTTCTTTGCATTAAGTATCCCAATTCATTAATCCCTCTCAACCAAGGACTTTTTTCACCTATCAGAAATAATATATGTTAATGCAGAATTTATTTAGTGGCCTAACAAATGCAGTAATGTTTATGGTTAATAAGAGAAAAATCCACCTAATCAGCCTGAACTTCCCATAATGCAGCCTTCACTAGATGGTGGCAATTTTTTGATCTTTCACAATTATCTTAAAATATAATTCTTAAAATATTGAGAAAAATCTATGAATTTGACAGATTTATGGAGTGAAAGATACCACTGCAAATTAGATGCACATTCTATGTTTAAACATATATAACATATTGTATACATAGATATGTGTGTGTTAGTCACACAGTCATATCCAACTCTTTGCAACCCCATGGACTGCAGCCCACCAGACTCCTCTGTCCATGGAATTTCTCAAGCAGGAATACAGGAGTGGGTTGCCATTTCCTTCTCTGGTGGATCTTCCTGACGGACTCAGGGATCAAATCTAAGTCTCCTGCATTGCAGGCAGATTCTTTACCATTTGAGCCACCGTACCAAGATATATTTACTCAAAAACATATGCATGCAAACTTATTGGAACAACTATGCTCCAACTAGGACATCTATGAGGGTGTGCCAGTTGCCATATGCTAGTGTCCCTTTCTACAGCATATTATTGAGCTATGAGAAGTACAGTAGGCTGATAACCATCAACAATTGGCACTTTCAGGATCTATTGAGATTGTGCTCTCCTAGATAGCCTCCAGCCAATGACTAAGCATTTTCAGGGCAGGGGCCTGGCCATCTATCCACCTAGAAACTCCTCTACCAAGACATCTTCGCTCCTGAGCACTCCACAGAGTTGGCTAAGAATCAGATCTGTATTGTGGTTAGTGGACCCTAACCCTCGTCCTACTTCTTTCTTTAGTTATCCGTCACTGAAAGATTGTTGTTACTCAACAGATTTCTGTAGCCCTAACTACATCTGAGCATCTGTCCCCTGGAGGACTCAAGTGACACACATATGTATATAGATGTACATGTAAATATCTATTAATTTAGAGTAGATTACTGCATTATTGGGGCTTCCCTGGTGGCTCAGATGGTAAAGAATCTGCCTGCAATGCAAGAGACCCAGGTTCAATCCCAGGGTTGGGAAGACCCTCTGGAGAAGAGAATGGCTACCCAATCCAGTATTCTTGCCTGAAAGTTCCCTGGACAGAGAAGCCTGGTGGGATATACTCTGTGAGGTCACAAAGAGTCAGACACAACGGAGCAACTAACACTTTCACTTTCACAACGCACTATAACACTTTTCATATACTGATAGATTGACAAATGCAAAAAAATAAAAAAGACAAATATTTTATAGTGAAATCTTTCCTACTTGAATACGAAAAAGAGGCACTCTCATAATAAAACATCTGATATTTGTGTAAAAATTCTGAGATCCTCAGTAGAGAAGGTAGCCTCACTAGAACACTTTTTTATAGGTTTTGACATAGGATTTGGTTTAGTTGTCTCATCTAGATTGTTGAATTCTTAAAAGACCAGGCAATACTTCTTAGAAGCTGTTTTTACATCTGAGATGACCTCGTGTCATAAACATAAAATGTTACTGTAAGGTAAATCTTTCTTATGTGTTTTTTACTTTTATTGATGGCATTCACCTTGACTATATAGGGAAAACATCATAATCACAGTAAAATAACTCAGAGTGAATGTGAAAGTATTAGTTGCTCAGTCATGTCTGACGCTTTGCAACCCCATGGACTGTAGCTCACCAGGCTACTCTGTCCATGGAATTTTTCAGGCAAATTTTACTGGATTGGGTTCCCAGTCCCTTCCTCAGGGGATATTCCCAACCGAGGGATCAAACCTTGGGCTCTCACATTGCAGGGAGATTCTTTAATGCCTGAGCCACCAGGGAAACCATAACTAAAATGTGCACATTCATAAATATAGGATAATTTTTGATAAACAAAAATATTTTAATTTGCTAATGAGGATTTCCATAGTACTTTATGCATCCTTCAAGATTTTCCAACACTTGACTCATTGACTCCCAACTCTTGACTCATTCTCAGAGTTTTGGCAAATGAAATTGGGAACACTGTCAGTAATTTTTCCTTACTTTCAGCAAAGAGAATTAAAATCAATTGGAATAACAGTTCAAGATTTCACCCTGATTATTCATGTGGAATTTCCTATTTTACAAATTTTTCACAGAAGCAGAAGCATTTAATTAATATTTTCTATAAACAGAAAAATAGTTGAAACAACAAGGGGAGCATTTTATGTATATAAGTTTATTTTACGGTGTCTAAGGCTCATTAAACACAGAAAATATTTACCATCACTGTCCATTAAGAGTAATGTAAAAATAGCTGCTAATATAAATGTGGACTCCCTAGGTAGTTATATAATATATAGCAATTAACTCTGCACTAAAATCATAACTTACCAAAAAAGATGTTTTCTCCTATTCAATCAACTAGAAAAGGATATCATTTGAGAAAAGCTGTTTTATATTTTTTAATTAATTAAAATAAAATTTGGCACAGGAAGTTTTGTTCACAGAGATAAATTATATGTCAAGATGGCTCAAAATCAAATATTTTTTTCATCTATGAAGCAAAAGTTTCTTGGCCTTCTCCCAAGATTATATTCTTCCTAGAAATAAGAAATGATGCTGTCTCATGCATCGAACCTGGACTGGTGCACTGGGATGACCCTGGGGGATGGGATGGCAAGAGAGGTGGGAGGGGGATTCTGGATGGGGAACACGTGTGCCCATGGCTGATTCATGTCGATGTTTGACAAAAACCACTACAATATTGTAAAGTAATTAGCCTCCAATTAAAATACATAAATTAATTTTAAAATAATAAAAAATAAAACAAAAAAAAGCATAATAAAAAGAAGTGATGCTATTATCCTTTCATGTTCCTCCTATGCCACACCTTATATCAAATGTAACCATGCCTGCTTCTCACAAAATAAAGCTACAGGAAAAAACCCATAAATAAATAAAACATTTTGACTTTGAATAGGGTTCCTACCACAAATGAATTACCACAAGAGTAAATAACAAAAGTGTAATTCATGTTCCCCTTCACCAAGTTTAATGAAGCATCTCTATATCACAGAGCATTTAAGAGAAATTTATGATGCTGAAAGAAAGCACACCATCAGTTCAGTTCAGTCGCTCAGTCGTGTCCAACTCTTTGCGACCCCATGAATTGCAGCACACGAGGCCTCCCTGTCCATCACCAACTCCTGGAGTTCACTCAGACTCACGTCCATCGAGTCACTGGTGCCATCCAGCCATGTCATCCTCCATTGTCCCTTTTTCCTCCTGCCCCCAATCCCTCCCAGCATCAGAGTCTTTTCCAATGAGTCAACTCTTCACATGAGGTGGCCAAAATACTGGAGTTTCAGCTTTAGCATCATTCCTTCCAAAGAAATCCCAGGGCTGATCTCCTTCAGAAAATGACCACAAACTATGAGCCACTTTTGGGTGTTCAGCAAGGAATTCAATAGAAATATGATTTAAAAGGGCATAAATGATAGCATGTTCTAATTAATCTTTAATTGATTGGTAAGTTCTTTGACAATACTGATGTTCATTTTCCCCATTCAAGGGAAACGGCTGAATGTCACTCATTGACAGGCAGATTCCTTACCATCTGAACCACCAGGAAAGCCCTTCATTCTAGGCAACTTGCTTCATTTATCTGGTTTCACTGCCCTAAAATAAAGAAGTATTAGAGGCAATCTGCTTGATGTTTTGGGAGTCGGACACCAAAATGAGTAAGTCAGAGTGAACTAAGACAAAAGACTGCTTTGATAAGAAATGTTCCATATAAAGCCATTAAATCTCAAAACCATGGGAAATGCATTTAGTCCACAACTCTCCAAAGTCCCAAATTCAGGATTTTTGGACGAAGGTGTTTATTGTAAAACCTCCCAGGTACTTACAGTTCTAAAAAATCCAGAAAATTACTGGTATTATGAGCTAATAGGATATAAGGGAGACAAAAGACTGTAGAGGAGATTAAAGTGGGAAACTTTCTAATCTTCAATGAGTCCTCTTATAGAGCTGGATATCAATGTTTATATTCTTCTACCTTGTTCTTAAGTCATCCAGTATTGCTTAATGCCATTTCTTTTGAGAAGAAAAATTAGTTGGTAGGGGAAAAAAACCAAAAGCATTCCAGCTCACATCCTAAACACATTTACTGGGGACTTATTATGTGCAAGGCACTTATTATGAACTGAATGAGCCCTCTCAAAATTCATGTATGTGAGTACTAACCACCAATGTGTTAAGAGGTAGGCTCTGCAGTAAGTAATTAGATTTTGAAGCAGAACCCTCACAAATAGCATTAGTGCCCTGAAAAAGGAGACAAGAGAGTTTGTACTCTCTGCAGTGAGGACACAGTGAGAAGATTATCATCTACAAACCAGAAGATGGGATCCGTGGATACCCACCAGACTTCAAATCCATCACCACCTTGATCTTGGACTACCTCAACTCCAGAACTGTGAGAAACAGATGTTTGTTGTTTAAGTCACTCCATCTACGGTAACTGTTATAGCAGCCTAAACCAAGACAGTATTGTACCAGATTATTTTGGATAAATCAGGTAACAACATTGACAAAAATACTTGCTCTTGTGGGGATTGTATTCTGCAGCAAGAGACAGGCAACAATCATTAAACTTAATAAAATGAGTAATTCATGTATATATGAGAAAATAGCAGGTGTTATGGAGAAAATAAAGGGAAAGAAACTAAAATAAAGTAGAACAAACTGAGAGGCCAAAAGGTTAGGGGTGGAGGGCTGCCTTATTTAAAAAAAAAAAAAAGGTTCAGAGTAGATCTCAGTGCAGCAATATCTGAGCAAAGACTTGAAAGGTGTGAGTGAGTCAAGTAAGCGTACTGACAGGTGAAAGGGGCGCTGCAGTCCTGGTGCTCAGAAGGCAGCACTGATTATGTGCCTGAGGAACAGCAAAGAGGGCACTGTGTGGTAGAGAGAGGGCAGGAGGCCTGAGAATTCACTTGGAAACTAATAGCATGTGCCTTGTAGCTACAGTATGGGTTTTCATTTTAAATTTGAAAGAAATAGGACAAAATTGTGGTGTTTTGAGCAGAGGAGGAACATGAAACAGCTTTTCTATTTTTTTTCTGATGAAATGAGCTAATATGATTAACAGCAATAGCTTTGAACTCCAGTATCTCTACTGCTTACCAGCTTATGTACAAAATGTCAAGTTCCGCATCCATATGTTTATCTACCAAATGAGCACAGGAATATGAATACTACACAGGATTGGTTGTAAAGATAAAAGAGATCATGCAAACTTTGCATTGTAACTGGCATACTGCACCTGCTGAATAGATGATCTTTTATTTTGCTACTTCCTACACAAAAATTTTCTCAAGAAATGAGCACCATTAATACCAGGGTTATTCAAAACTCTGCTGCAACATCTATTTTCATAAAGATGAATCAACCAAAGAATTTCAACTATCTATAAAGGACTGTTCTAGGTATGGAGGGAATATGTACTGTGGTGTGCTTAGTCAGTCAGTAGTGTCCAACTCTTTGTGACCCCACGGACCATAGCCTGCCAGGCTCTTCTGTCCCTGGGGATTCTCCAGCCAAGAGTACTGGAGTGGGTGTCCTCTCTTTTCTCCAGGGGATCTTCTCGACCCAGGAATTGAACCAGGGTCTCCTACATTGAAGGCAGATTTCTACCAGCTGAGCCACCAGATAGGCTTGTGGAGGGAATATACAGAATTTTAAATGCACCACTTGATATTAATAAAATTATGATTCAGGTGTATAAATAAAACATACATGTAAAACATGATGACTGAATACCAATAAAAAGTAATATATTATTGATATAATAAACACATAAATGAATTTTAAATTCATTATGCAGAGTAAAATCAATCACACACAAAGAGCATGTAACATGTGATTTCAGGAGATCAAACCAGTCAATCCTAAAGGAAATTAGCCTTGAATATCCATTGGAAAGACTGATGCTGAAGCTGAAGCTCCAATACTTCGGCCACCTGATGTGAAGAACTGACTCATTGGAAAAGACCCTGATGCTGGGAAAGACTGAAGGCAGGAGAAGAAGGGGACAACAGAGGATGAAATGGTTGGATGGCATCACTGATTCAATGGATATAAATTTGACCAAGCTCCAGGAGTTGGAGATGGACAAGGAAGCCTGACATTGCTGCAGTCCACGGGGTCTCAAAGAGTTGGATATGACTGATTTACTGAATTAACTGAAAATGAATATTAATCTATAGTGACAAAAAGAAGATAAGTGGTTTTCTGGGTCCAGGTGAATATATAACAGGGGACTATACAAAGGAACAGAAATAATCTTGAAGAAGTAGTGGACATGCTCTGTGCCTTAATAATATTTTGGTTTCACAAGTGTACAAGTCTAAAAATTCAAATTGTACACTCTAAATGGATGCCATTTATAATATATAAATCATCCCTTCATAAAAGTAATGGCAGCAAAAACAAAAACAACTGTAATAACAATTGATCACAATAGGTTGGATGATCAGGCAAGAGTATACCTTTTACCTGTTTTGACTAGAAAGTCACTAGACACGTGTAGTTTAGATTTGAAAAATCACACAACTTCCAAACTTTACTTGAATTGCCTTAGGTCTAGAAATCTTGTTAAACCTGAAACAAAAGTTCTCCTGTTAAGTTGGTTAATTTTGGTCTTATCCAGTCAAATGTTTTAGTGACATTATGTCAGTCTTTCCATTTCTCATTAGATCCTTTCACATTAAACTTAATCTTATTTTGTTTCCTATGCTATGTATGAAATCATTTCCTCTTGGAACTGGCCCTTATAGAGACTTAGAGCCCTTTCTCACTACTTTCAAGGTAACTCACAAAGATTTTAATTACAGTTCATTTATAAATACAGGTAATTATAGCTTTGTTCTGCAACAGTTTTCAAATGATGCATGAGAGAAGAGGGGGAGCATCTCACCTCTAATTCTATCAAGGGCAAACTTTTCAAAACCTTCTTTAGGTAATCCTATACTATATTTAGCTTCTAAGAATTATAACAAACTAATGAAATGGCAAATAAAACAGATGCATTTGTTCCAACAGTGTGAAGAAATAAATGGTAAAGGACATTGTGTTCTTCCTTTGATCCATTTTGGTATAATGTTCTATGGAATTATCAATGAATCATTTAAAAACTGAAATTTTCACTTATTTGTTTAATTTACATATAAGATAATTGTTTAATACAAAGAACACATTTATAAGTTATTCCCTAGAAACTAATGCTTTGAAAGTATATTTAAATATATTTAATCAAATATGAAATACATTTTATATTAATATAAGATAATAACAATAAAATACAGTTTAAAGAGTAAACTGTTTAGTTTTCTTAAGCCAAGGAAAAACACACACTAATCTTATGAACGCTTTCTGTTCAGCATACTAACTGTCTAAGGAGTCATACTGGATTTCAAATAGAGTACCTACTTTGGAAAGCAAATTTGGGATTCTTGTAAACAGACTGAAAATTATTTCTTAATATAGATGACTGAAAGAAATACCTATCAAACACAGAGTTAACACATGTGAGTGAAGACAAAAAGAGATGATGATCTATTTTCTGTGGAGCATTGCCAAAGGACTATTCAACAGAGAGATAAATAATCAAAGTTAAACTGCAGTCACCAAAATAAATGAACTATATTCTGAAGCAATAAGCTGACTTCTAATTCTGATTTTTCACATAATTCTAAACCCATAAAATCCAAGCAAATCTCCACATCAATAATCTGAATTAGTAGAATTCCATTGTAATTTCAGAAATGCTCATCCCTGAAATCTCTGATACAGCACAATTGAAAATTCTTCTGAGATAAAACTGATTGCAGCAACAACATTCATGCTTTAATGGTGATAAGCAAAGTGAGGTAGGATGGATTTTAAAAGGTGTGTCTTTGTACTGCATGGTATTTATTTAAATCCCAAGCCTCCCTTCTGCCTCATTTCAAGACCTTATTGTTTACTTCTTTCCCTGCCAGTATTAGATGTGGGTCCTGCTTCCCTTGAGTTCATATTCCTGAACAAGGCTAGCCCTGTTTAAAAAAAGAGGAAGAAGAAGAAAATAAAAAACAAAAACAAACAAAATAAAACTTTAAAAAAGGTAGAAATTATATCAAAGTCCTGTTTGAAGAGCTGTTGAACTTCATTTTCATGTTTTGCAGGGTATATTTAAAAGAAAAATCTGTGGAAAGGCTGAGGAAAAAAGGTGACAGAAAACCAAACAAATCACTTCTATGTTCTTGTTTACATCATCTTTGCTTGACATGACCCCATGTAGGTGATATGATAGAAATTTTGATGTCTGGCAGAATTAAGTCAAATATATGAACTGCAGTTTAAGAAGCATACAGGTCAGTTTTCTAAAGCCTTCCACACCAAAGCAATCAGTAATGGTTTTTAAATACACACTATAGCAGTATATTATGTGTCATGGGAGATATAGAAGATGTACTATGGTATTAGGCACACAGAAGGTATTTTTAAAATATATAAAGATCGAAAGGATGGGACATGAAAGCTACCAGTAGGGAATATTTTTGTGCAAATAAAGTGCTAATCATAACCTAATCAGAGAATTAGGCGATCTAGTGTAACATGCATGTATAAAGGAAAGACTAGGCAACATAGATGAACAAAATAACGTCTCCATGGTCAACGACAAGGAACTCAACCTTTGTGAGCTTCTGTTTCCCCTTGAGTGACAGGGTTCAGCCTAGGGGATTGAACAATAACAATAACAAGTTGGATTTGTAAACGTATAATGGATCCCACCTCTCTAAATCACCAATCCTTACCATACCTTATTCCAAGTCATCACACTCTAAAACTCCAATGAAGTAAACATATCTAGGAACTCATCCTTTAAGGATAGTAGTTGTAAAAGCCTACTTCTATACTTGGAATCAGCTTCCAATGAGGATATCAGATGTAAAAGGGTTTTACAATAAATCGTATTTGTCAGTATAAATTAATCAAACATCAGGCTTAGGGAAATGCATATTTAGAAAACAGATGGAATTTCAGGTGGGAGGGAGGGTATAAGTAAGAGAACAGAATTGGAAATGTGCACAGATTATTCAGGGCAGAGTAAAGAAACCCATTTGCTAGAAGTAAGGATTACATATGAAATTATTGGATAAAAATGGCTCTTACAAATTAGTGTGTACATATAATATGTATAATTACTACAAATTACTATATATAATGTAGAGGAGTCTAGAAATCATACAATAGGTAATAGGGAACAACTGTACATTTCTGAGCAAGGGCATCCATGAAACCATATCAGCTAAAGAGGGAAGAGGACATAAGAGAAACCAGCTATAGCAGTGGGAAGGAATAAAATAGTGTAAGAACGATGTGATAAGGGATTAGGAGAGACCTCTGTAGGTAGAAAGAAACATTTTTTGCTATGAAACAAAAAGACTGAACACATTTTGAATCACCTCCTTTAGGTGTCTTCTTAAATGTCATACAATTGAGAGTCTTTGACAAACACAAAAATTACACTTGTTTTGCATCTGTGCACTCTTGGGTCCCACTCATGTTTTATTTTTCTCCATAAAATGTGATATCATCTGACACACTATATATTTTCTTCTTTACATCTTTAACTTTTTTTCCTCACCAATAAAATAGAAGTACCTTGACCTGGTTGTGCTTATTTTCCAGTTCTTCTGAGTCCACAGGAGGGGTTTTCATCAATTTTGAGTCTAATGTGTTAAATGAATTAAAATCCAATAAAGAAAACAAAGATGAAGGAGCTGATTATGTCTTCCATGTTCCTTACCTGGGGTTCTAGTAGAAAATTAACATGCAAGAAACTACTTCACTAAGTAACTTCAAATAAATGTTATGTTCTTAAAAAGAACATTCAACAACAGTTCAATGGAACACTATGGAGAAAATGCAATTTGGAAAACTAGGTAATCCAAAAGATTAAACAACAAAAGGAATTTCCAACAGTCTCCATATCCTTTAGTAAATGTGAATTATGATAATACCATTGCTAATTTATATTCATCAAACTGTCTTCTTTTAAGCTTTCAAAGTGTTCACAGACACGTTTTATCTGTCACTGCAAGATGCATGACAAATAGAAGACACTGAGGGATTAAAAAAAACCCCATTTGCTGTCACTCCCAGAAACATGAATAGAGCACTGCCTACTTCTGGGCTAATCCAGAATTCAGTTGGAAAATGATGTTTTCCAAAAGCAAGTTAGAGCCATTAGATTCAGGAATGAGTATACAAATATACTTCCCTGCCCCCGCCCCTGACTTCACCATGGAAGAACATAACCTCAAATGACCACTGAGATGGATGACTATATTACATCATGACAAATCTTAAGCATCATTAACTCCTACATCAGCATCTAGAAATCTTTCTAGATTTCATTCATCTTTCTTCAACCAGATGGGTAAGATAAACAGTTTGTTCATAGCAATATTCATTATACAAAAACATTTTAACCATTTTGCTTACAAGAACCACTGAAGTAAAAATAGACACACATAAGGATGCTGAATCATATTCTGAGTTCAGAATGGAAGAATAAAAACAAGGTTTCTCAAGAACAAAATGGGGTGGGACATTAATGTTCAAGTACTAAATCCATACACATATTATAAAAGAAAGATTTTCATGGCTCTAAAACAGAATTGACTGCAGCTCACCTTGGAAAAATAGTGTCAGTAAAAAATACGATATCAGTTAATTTTGTTTTCTAATAAGTTTGTGAGAAAGCACTGGATTTACTGAGAAATAGTACATCTTCTACCCTCCTTTGGGACAGCCTGCCTTGTATTACTTCATCCTAAAAAATCCATGAATGGTGTAGCTTGGCCTTAGGCTGGAAAGTTAGGAACCAGACATGGAACAATGGACTGGTTCCAATTGGGAAAGGAGTAAATCAAGGCTGTATATTGTCACCTTGCTTATTTAACCTGTATGCAGATTACATCATGTGAAATGCCAGGCTGGATGAAGCACTGGAATCAAGACTNTCACTATCCATTTCTGACTTTGCCATCATCCTGTAACTTGGGAAAGCTACTCAGTTACATTTTCTCATCTGCTAAGAGAATCAAATCTCAATGTCTCTTTAACTGAGACAGTTGTTATGAGATAATATATGTGAAAATTCTTAAAGAGACCACCTTGCCTTCCTCATGAGAAATCTGTATGCAGGTCAAGAGGCAACAGTTAGAACCAGACATGGAACAATGGACTGGTTCCAATTGGGAAAGGAGTAAATCAAGGCTGTATATTGTCACCTTGCTTATTTAACCTGTATGCAGATTACATCATGTGAAATGCCAGGCTGGATGAAGCACTGGAATCAAGACTGCCGGGAGAAATACCAATAATATCAGATACACAGAAGACACCACCCATATGGGAGAAAGTGAAGCGGAACTAAAGAGCCTCTTGATGAATGTGAAAGAGTAGAGTGAAAAAATTGGCTTAAAACTCAAACATTCAAAAAACAAAGATCATGGCATCCGGTCCCATCACTTCATGGCAAATAGAGGGGGGAACAATGGAAACAGTGACAGACTTTATTTATTTATTTTTTGGCTCCAAAATCACTGCAGATGGTGACTGCACCCATGAAATTAAAAGACGCTTGCTTCTTGGAAGGAAAGCTATGATAAACCTAGACACCTTATTAGAAAGCAAAGACAAGACTTTGCCAACAAAGGTCTGTCTAGTTAAAGCTATGTTTTTCCAGCAGTAATGTATGGATGTGAGAGTTGGACCATAAAGAAGGCTGAGAATCGATGCTTTTGAACTATGGTGTTGGAAAAGACTCTCGAGAGTCCCTTGGACTACAAGGAGATCAAACCAGTCCATCTTAAAGGAAATCAGTCCTGAATATTCATTGGAAGGACTGATGCTGAAACTGAAGTTCCAATACTTTGTCCACCTGATGTGAAGAACTGACTCCTTGGAAAAGACCCTGATGCTGGGAAATACCGAAGCAAGGAGAAGGGGATGACAGAGGATGAGATGGTTGGATGGTGTTACTGACTTGATGGACATGAGTTTGAGCAAGTTCAGAAGTTGGTGATGGACAGGGAAGCCTGGCGTGCTACAGTCCACAGGGTCACAAAGAGTTGGACACGACTGAGTGACTGAACTGAACTGAACTGAAAATATGAGAAGGTAGTTTAAAAGCTGAAAATTAATGTACTGATTCAATATATTAATCTATTACTTCAACTCAACCAAATCTACCAGCATTATTTGAAGAGCAAGAGGAAGTGAAGGACAGTATATACTTGCAGAAGTGTCTTTCATTCCATACACTAAAAAATTAAGTATATATTTCCACCCAGTATGAATATATTATTTTACAGGACTAATATAAATAAGAAAAATAAAGGTATTTTTATTTAGACAGGGCTGTAAGCTTTTTATTTTTAATAAATAAACTAAAACAAATATGATATTATAATGAGTTCAGGGACTCTTCTTTCTCTTTCTTTGCTTTCATAGGATTCACCACCCAGATGATGTCAACCTAAATTTTAACTATCTCTGACTTTAACACTGTTGACCAAAGTAACAGCTATCTAATTTAATCACAGAGTAGTTGCATTTCATGCAAAGATGGACACAATAAAAGACAGAAAAGGTATGGACGTAACAGAATCAGAAGATATTAAAAAGAGGTGGCAAGAATCCATAGAAGAACTATACAAAAAATTTCTTAATGACCCAGGTAACCACGATGGTGGGATCACTCACCTAGAGCCAGACATCCTGGAGTGTGAAGTCAAGTGGGCCTCAGGAAGCATTGCTAGGAGGAACAAAGCTAGTGGAGGTGATGAAATTCCAGCTGAGTTATTTCAAATCCTAAAACATGATGCTGTGAAAGTACTCCATTCAATATGCCAGCAAATTTGGAAAACTCAGCAGTGGTCACAGGAAAGGAAAAGTTCAGTTTTCATTCCAAATCCAGTGAACAAGTCATTTTATGAAATCTAGTTAATGAGGAATATAGGGCCTCATAAATAATTTCCATCTCAAAGGTTTTAACTGTTGAAACTCACATGCAAAACATGTTTTTACTTATTACTGAGCTACATATCTCTCCAGGACAGATATCTTGCTTCATATCATGCTTTATTTAGTTTTATATTTCTAGCATCTTGCATAGAACACTGAGTAGACATTTATTTTCAATGATTAACAATGGAATTAAGTACAATTATATTTCATGCTTTGAAGTAGGCTCATAATATTAACTGTTCAGTAGAGAATGAGAAGGGTGACCTATGAGTATGAGAAAAAAACTTAGACATTTCAAGTGAATGTTCAGTATGAGCATTCAGTATGAGGCAACAGAATGATAACAGTGACCAAAAATAAATAAATAAATAACACACACACACACACACACACACACACCTTTGATTGTAGGTGTCATTATTTCCAGAAACAAAAGCATGCTTCCATTTTACCATCCCTGCTCTTTCATTGAGGAACTGTGGTTAATTTTAAAATTGACTTTAAGAATATTGACAATTAGAGTGTATCCAGATCAGAAGGACGAGACAGCCAGGAAGGATTTCAACACTGTGAAAAATAGTTTTAGAAACTGAAGATATAAAATTTAGAAAAGAANTCCATTTTACCATCCCTGCTCTTTCATTGAGGAACTGTGGTTAATTTTAAAATTGACTTTAAGAATATTGACAATTAGAGTGTATCCAGATCAGAAGGACGAGACAGCCAGGAAGGATTTCAACACTGTGAAAAATAGTTTTAGAAACTGAAGATATAAAATTTAGAAAAGAAAAACTGGGGTCTAGGTATGAGGGTGAGGGATATATTTATAGAAATTATTCTTTTAGCGTCAATGAGGAATTAGAATGTGTTTGTCCAGATCAACTGAAAACACAGAGCACAGCACACTGGAGAAACTCAATAAATATCTTAGGAAGCAGCAATAACAACATGCAGATGGCTAATTGGCAATAATTTCAGTAGGCAGATTTTGATTCAAAAAAAGGAAAAACTCTAATAATTAAAACTCTCCTTAACAAGACTGTTACTTTGTGAGGTAGTAAGCATACCCTCCTTTTGAAAATGTAAACAGTTTGAATCATCACCCATTACAGAAATAGCAGAAGAGTTTGCTGAATAGGCATTTGGATTAGGAAATTTCCAAAGTTATAGTTAAATTTATGATTCTATTATTTAAGTCATTTTCCATTTTGAAGCAATTATTGTGATTCTCATTTTTGTAAATTTCACAGTTACCTTGGTTTAAGGCAGNCTCACATCCATACATGACTACTGGAAAAACCATAGCCTTGACTAGACGGACCTTTGTTGACAAAGCAATGTGTCTGCTTTTCTATTTGAGGCAAGAAAGTGTGAAAACTTACAGCAATATTGACTTGTAGGAATGTTGAGAGAGATTGAAGAAGAGGAATGGGGCTGGTGGGAAATGGATTGCCTGATAAGAGCAATGATTAGCAAAAGAAGGCTAGAAAATATCAATACAAGAATCCTAGCTATGATCATTTAAAAGATAAAACTTATTTCTGGAGACCATGGAGTTATTGAAGTGTTATACAGTGATTTGATCAGATCTGTCTCTCTCACTACTGTTGAGGGAATGAATTAGAGAATTGGCAGAGAGACCTGTTTCAGTAGTTCAGATGAGATGATGTTGGCTGAGGCTGTAGAGATGGAGAGAAGGAAGTAGCTTTTAAAAATAAAGTGTCTTATAACTTGTGAAATATTTAATATTTTAGTAGAATACTAGACTCTCTTGAATTAGTGAGCAGGAAACTCAGTAACAAAAGTTGCATTACTTTGGAGAAATTTTTTAAACTGCTATTTTTTTCTTTATATTTACAAAAGCAACTACGAGGCACTGTTGCCTTTCCTTTCCGAAGATCAGGTTTTGTCGGATTGCTCTGGGTTGATCATAACCTCAGGCTGATTGTGTTTGTAGTCGCAGAATATGAAGTTGGAGCAATTAAACTCCTTTAACTTTCTGTTTAGAGCTCCCTCCCTAAGTTTTCAGTTGACTTATTTAGACTCGGTAATCTTGGGTAAACTCCAATACTTTGGCCACCTCATGCGAAGAGTTGACTCATTGAAAAAGACCCTGATGCTGGGAGGGATTGGGGGCAGGAGGAGAAGGGGACGACAGAGGATGAGATGGCTGGATGGCATCACCGACTCGATGGACGTGAGTTTGAGTGAACTCTGGGAGTTGGTGATGGACAGGGAGGCCTGGCGTGCTGTGATTCATGGGGTTGCAGAGTTGGACACAACTGAGCGACTGAACTGAACTGAACTGAACTGAACTGAATCTTGGGTAAATGTCCAAGTCTCTCCTCAAGGAATGCACATTAGTTCAAGCTCATTAGGCTGAACAGCATGGGATGCATACACGTGGCTTCCCTGCCCAAGCACAACTTCTTAAGCCATATTTATTAACATCCTTTCTCAGACAAAATTCTATCCTAAAAGAGAGACAACAGCCTATCAAGTAATAATTTGTATGTTAATGTGGTTATTTGGTTTACTCTTTAACTACTCCTATTGGAATGTTCTTTTTATGAGGGAAAGAACAGTGCCTCTTTTGTTCAAGGCTGCATCTCCCTGTATATTGATTGATATTCAGCATACATATATTATACTTGATAGATATTTACTGAATGAATAAATGAATGAGGAATGGAGAAATAATTGTCATAAATCAACTTCACTAAAGTAGGTGTTTCTTTTCATTTCAATCTTATGCATTTTTTTTTTCATTTAAAGTCTGAAAGTCTGATAGTGATACTGAAATGTTTGAAAGTAAAGTGATTATTTTTCATATCTGCAGGACTATCTCAAGCAGGTGCTGGACATTGATCTTCACGCCCAGATCCATTTTGGCAGGGTTTTTATGAAACCAGGGTATGAAAATAATCTTCTTATCTAATATATGGGTTGGTTTGGCTTGCTTTGACTAACAAAGTTTTTTAATGCTTTCCTATTACATTTTCTATTATGGATTATTTATTCTAATAAGGGAATGTTACAGTATTAGAGTTCTTTGAAAAAGTATATATCCTATCTGAAATGGGAATTAATCTTCTTTATTAAACACTGGATCTGGTTTAAAAAGAAGCAAAGCAACTTTCCAAACCTTTTCTCCTTTTAATTTCCATGTCTAGTTCCTTCCTTCTCTTTTTTGGCTCCTTCTCTCACTTAAAAACATTTTAGTATGAAAACTCTCAAACATACACAAAAGCAGAGAGTATAATGAAACCCTCTATACCCCATAACCCAGCTTCAGTAACTATCAACATTTCTCCTGAATTGTTTTATCAATCCCTTCCTTTACCTTTTTGGGAGGACAGAGGGTTAGATTGTTTTAAAACAAATTCTAAACATGGCATTTTAGTATACATCTCAAGTATTAATAATAACAATAGCAGTATTATCTTATATAATCACAATGGTATTATCTCACCTAAAAAAATAAATAAGAACACCTGAATATCATCTAATTCCCCGATCATATTTGAAAAGTCTCCCGAATGTCAAGGAAGAGTATGCCTTCTTATATATGTTTTGTTTGAATTAGGATTTGCGTTAGGTCTACTCAATGTATTTGGTTGTTGACTCTCTATTAAACAAGAACATTTAATACCCACCCCCGCTCCCACATTTTTGGTATGCCATTGACTTGTTGCAAAAACTGAATCCTTTGTCCTTGTGAATAGATTTGGCTGATTGCCTCCTTGTGGTGGTGTTTGACTTGTTTCTCTCTCTCTCGAGTATATCCTGTCCACTAGAAGTTAGATCTAAAGTTTGATTAGATTCAGATTCACTTTTTTTATTTGCAAGAATACTTCATGAACAGTATTTCATAATGCTTACTACCTCCAATGAGGAAAGAAAAGTAAACAAATACCTAGATCTTGCATATCTCCTAAAAATTAATAACTCCCTGAGGAATGGCTGGAGGTTTTGTGATCCATTATAAATCCTCAAAGAATGCAAACACTGGTGTTGATAAAATATTTGTGGCCATGTCTTTAAGCAATAGGCTGTCTGTTCAGACCGTTGCTGCTCTCTAAGTCTGTGATACATAAACATTATAAAAACAGTGTTGAAAGGCCTCAGTGTGTGGGTGAGCATTTCAGCACACCGCCGTGCTATCAGGGACAACAGTGATGATGCTTTAGTTCAGGGTTATACTCTGATGGGTGCTCATGTGGACCCTGAGAGTAGCGGTGGGACCTACCAGTTATTGCAAGTAAGCTGTAATAGCAGAAATAGCTGGGAAATGGCAGAAATTTCTAGAAAGAAGCCTCTTTTAAGTGTCAAGCCAGCCCTTCTGATCTCCCTGATTTATTGGGCACCTCATGTAGGTTCTAAGACAGAGATTGGGCTTTATGTTTAAGCATCAAGTTAAGATAATCCCTAAAGCCTTTTCACAATCTAATAGAATTCAGAATTCTTCGTGTTGTATTTCTGTAGTTGCTCCAATATGGCCGCCACTGATAGGACCTTTTTACTATTGAAGCTGTTGGATTGGGATCATTCTTACTAAGAATATTTTCTCTTAAGCAAATATCTTTATGTTATGATTACACACAGACTTTTTAAAATTCCTGTCTCCGTGGCAGTACTAATTTGATTAGAATACAGAGAACATCCCATGAGTATGTCAATGTACTTCTCACTAACTGCAAAAATTAAATTGATTATTTCTCTACAGTGAGAAAGAAGCTGACATTACTTGCCCTCACCTCTAGGGTAGAAATATTTGTGTAATATCTATTATTTAAATTAATCTCAGCACCTATGTTATATAATAAGTACTCATTTTATTTTTAATCCATTATTACCATTCACTTCAGCTATAGGAGTTCATCAGTTCCTACTATTTATTCTCCTGCCTTAAAGTCTAAAAGCTGTTACATTCTGATCTCAAGAGGGAAAAGGAACAACAAGTGTTGAATTTTAAGGAAATAGCTTTCCAGATCCTAAACAGAAACTTCATAATCTAGCAATAAGACAGTCATGATAGCAGTGCACAATTACAAAATGTTTTATTATAATGGAATCTTTTTAAAATAGAGAAATCACAGTACCTGTCTGCAAAATTCAAAAGATGATTTAAATTAGCTTTAAATACATAGTTTTAGTTTGCTACAAAAAAGTGGTTTAGAACTTTAAATGGGCTTCCTTTAATTGGCCAGAATTTTCTACTGTCTGAAGATAAGAATTTAAAGTAATTGCTACTTAATAGTAGAACAAGAAGAAATATAAAAAGCTGAAGAACAATTTAGCTTTACTCTTCCCACATACAGTGCATTCAGAATGCAGCTAACCTCTTTCATTTTAGACAAAGAGATACTCAAAAAGCATTTGGAATATTATCAACCAGATCTACTAATCACGGTTTTTATGGGTCATCTGCAGTGAACATAGCTGTTGTCAAAATGTACCTTGAAAATTATTTTCATCACACAGTAACAATAATCGCCAAATAACCTATCTATAAATAGATAAGACAGTCTAATCTGTTTTCTAAAATATATCAGAGAATCAGGAAGTAAGCAAAAAAGGCCTCAGTAGCAAAAATTAGATGTTATGAAACCAATATAGTAACACTTAACAGCATACCCTATGAGAGCCTTATCTAATTATGAACCATAATGTTAGAAAAACCTTGGTTCAAATCTTTGTTTCCCCATTTTGTATCTGAGTGATTCTGGCTAAATTGCTTAATCTCTGAGTTTCATTTTTGTCATCTATAAAATGGAATAATTGTCACCTCATAGGATTTTTGTAAGAATTAAATGAAATAATGGATATAATGCTTAGATGTTTCTTTAAAGTGGTAGGTTTTTTTATTATTATTGTTGTTGTTGTTATTATTCTAACAGTATAACTATTACTACTCTCTGCTTCCCAAACCTAAGGCCAGCTTTAAGGGTCGAGATGATGGCAGTCTCATATTGAAGGGGACCCCAGAAAAATAAAACACCAGGGGGAGAAAAAGCAGAAGCAAGAGCTGTAGAAACATTGTAGCGTGTGCTGTTGTGTTATGCTTTAACACTCTGGTGACCCAAGATCACTGAATTACAGCAGAGTAGGATTGGCTAAGAATGAGGGCTGCGATTCATCAAACATGTTAATGTTCATTGTATTACTGCAAAAGCTTCTGCGTGAGTAATCCTTTTCTCATTCAGCCCATCAGTGAAAATAATAAAAAGGAAAACAGTTTGGGTAGTTTTTTTAGTTACGTGGAAATTTCAGCATTCCCTAAGAATTTTGCATCATTCAAGTTTCATTTATATAATAAAAATTTTAGCTGAGATTCTGTGTGAGGGGTAGCCTATAGAAAAAAAAAATCACTCTTGTTTACTGCCTGCCCCCTTCATGTCACTCACACCCCCTCTCCATCACCCCCGTGATGAGGATTCCTGTCAGACCCTTAAGGAAATAAGGAAATATAATTTGAGAATATTTTTAAATTATTATTGCTTTAAGGGCACTCAAAGCCGATGCACTTGAACAACTCAGAGGAATGGGATGGGGAGGGAGGTGGGAAGGGTTTCAGGACAGAGGGACACACGTACACCCATGGCTGATTCATCAATGTATGGCAAAAACCACCACAATATTGTCAAGTAATTAGCCTCCAATTAAAATAAATTAATTAAAAATAAATTTTAAAAATTATTATTGCTTTGATTTTGTTCTAGTCATGATATTTTGTTTTGATGTTTCAAAAAATTCCCTTCATGGGGAAGCTTTAATGTTTATTGCTAAGTATAGTCTTAAAGGGCTAAGAAGTACTCATCTTTAGCAATAGGCGGTTGTCTGATAGACATGTCTTACCAGATGGTCGTCTGATAAAAAGAATGACTGTTACTGGTCAGCAGGAAATAAACGCATTAGAAATTGTTAAACTAAAGGTCTAGAGAAACTGGGGTTTGGGATACACTTCTTTGGCAGTGGCAAGAAGGAATCAAAGTAAGCTACAGAAAACCAGGAAGTGTTGGTTAAAAACAGAAGATGCTAAAAACAAATTAATTTAATTGTGCTTCACTGCAGGTTATAAAGGTTTAAAGGAGAGTCAACAGAAAAGTATTTTTAGAGAGTAAGTGATCGAAGAAGGACCATATAACAAGAAAACAGCAGTATTTAATTTACTCATCAAATTGCTTAGCAGTCACTAACAAATATCCTCTATTTTTCTTCTAGCCTGCCAACGACATTTGCAACTTTAGATATTGATGGTGTAAGAAAAATAATCTTTGCACTACCAGGTAAGAATAACTTAAATACTTTATTTTGCTTTCTCTGGGAAAATAACTAAAATTTTTTTGTGCCCCAGGTGACCAGTCCCCTATCAGAACACATGATTTGGAATCTGAAAGATCTGGGCTCAAGCCCCAGCTTTTCATACTGTATGACCTTGAATAAATCACATAATCTCTCTGAATCTGTTTCTTCATCTATAAAATGGGGCAAATATATGCTTCATAGGGCTTGTGCAAAAGTCAAATTAGATAGTACCTTTCAAAGCACAATTCAGACCCTAAGATGATAAGTGTTACCTGTTACTGCATCATTCTGGGGTACTTAAAGGACACTGGTCAAAGTAGAGTATTGTGCTCAAAGGGCCTTGAATCACTCCTGCAGATACTAGAACAACAACAACGGAAATACAACATTGCATCTACTTGTTATTTTTTCAACTTCTAATATTATCCTCTGATCTGTAAGCAATGTTCCGTTCTCTATTTTTTGGCATAGATTCCTTCAAAAATTAACCTACTTATTGCTTTCAGATGTACAAGTCTGGCGGCTTTGGGATGCTTATTTGCTTTTTTATAGTTAATAAATCTCAGAGATAGAAAAGGCAGGCAAAAAAATTTAGAACTTTAAAAACATTGTTAAAGCCCCTTATCTATAAGCATAAAAGAGGTTTGATTTCTCTCATGTTATGAGAAAGGACATGTAAAGTAGAGTTTTAGTTCCCAGAATTTATCTGTGGTATAAAACTCCTTAAGGCCTTTAATATAGCCCTAGATACTCTGAACACCATTATGTAGAGAAAGGATAACCTCTTTCTAGCTTCATTTTGCTTAGAAGAGGCTGTGTATATTGTCTACAGAAGATATCACTTGACCTACAAAGTATGTTGTAGTGGGAGCCTGTTTTGCCATCACTAACAAAGTGTTGTTTCTCTGCCAAAGAAGTTACAATTAAATAGCCTACTTTTCAAATTGCTCCTCTGAAATTTTCTATGCTCAGCCTGAAGGTACCAAGAGAGGGCAGCAACAATACACATGTTCAGATTGTAAAACCAGCAAAGCAGTTCTTTTTACAAGGATTTGAAAACTCAGAATTGGATTTTGCAAGTCTTGTGTATCTACTTGTTTGGTTTTTTTTTAACTTTTTAAACACTCTAGTAACATGTGTTCACTGTAAAACATTAGAAAATACTTAGATAAACAATAATAAATGTTATCCATAATCTCCCTTACCCTAAATAACCACTATTTTCAGATTTTTGTTGTTGGTTCTACTGGTCTCTTTTTTTTACATCGACCAATTTACTTTTTATAGAGTAATGTTATCAAGCAGTAGAATTACAGGAATACTGTAATCATTCTTGAGCTTTTTTTCTTTTTCCTTTATTTTTTTTGCTTTCCCAGAAAAATTTCCATCTGTTTACATTTTGATTCAAGAGTAAAGCAGTTAATTGTCACTAAGAGTCTGCTATCCTGTGGAATAACTCAGAAAAACAACAATTTTTTCTACTGAAATAATTGTGTCACTCATCACTTTACAACTTTAAAAAAAATCTCTTTTTAACTGTTTTTGTAGGTAGAAGAAAATTAAAGGTATGGTTTTAGCTATTAATAGGCTAAACCAGCCATTGCCTTTTATTTTGATGATGAAATTAGCATCACATAACCAGGCCAAGGGAATCTAAAAGCACAAGCCATTCCCTACCGCCACTATATATATATATATATATATATACACACACACACACACAACTCCCACA